>MINK01003294.1:0-13645 GCA_001735545.1 Phormia regina
GAAACGGCTGTACAATCACAGAATAGTTGTGGTGATCATGGTGTGACCATGTTTTTTTTCTGCGTGTATAAGAAATAATTATCAGGGCCAACAATAATATATAAATATTTAAAATCGGAAGAGAAACAAAGTTATACCAAGCGATTAAAAGTTTTTTATTTTAAGAGTAACGTACATTGAGTCCCTCGCAACGTAGTTGTACCTTTTCACTCAACTTTCCTTATAACAAAAACTTTGTTAATGCCTGTTCCTAATATTTAATTGTTTTTGAACGATTTTTGCAGGAATGTAAGACTGATGTTAATTACATTGTCATATGTTCTATTGAAATATAGACATTTTTGAAATGGGTTTTGATTTGTATAAACTACGATTTTCGTAATTACTGGAAGTAGTTAAATTTGTCGCCCTGTACTTTATCTCCTACTATAACAGGCTGACTACAAGGTATGTTTCTTGAAAGACTAAATCCTCCTCTACAACTGTTTCAAACATTTCAATTATATCTGACCAGTATTTCAGGTGATACAAATTTATTAAAATTTGTGAATTTAAATTTTTGGCTCAAGAATTTTGTTTCAAACAATTTCGTAATTTCCTACACTTGGTAATTTTCCCATCTTTTGAACCTAAAAACTATATAAATATAACTAAAAATAATATAAACAACAAGTGTTCGATAAGACTTTAAATTTCAATATTAAATTAAAGTTTAGGAAAAACACTGACATCCAATAGTGGTTTCTTTCCATTAAAAAAAAAAAAACACTTATTGATGCAATAATCAAATTAAAATAAAAACATAAATTAAGTGTTAGGAGATTAAGTGTGTAACACTTTCCCTCAATTCTGGCTTCTAACATAAACTATTGTATGTCTTGTCCATTAGCACATGTGTAAAATTTACAAAATGAGTAATTGAATCTTGGACTGTCCACACGCTCTAACAATAAATAATAGTTTATTGAACTTTTCATATTTCAAATGATAACTTTAATACACAGTAAGAAAAATATGTTGATATTAAGTCATGATGTTGTAAGTGCTTTAACAAGTTTTATAAAATTTAATAATAATAAATATTACTAGAAAGTTAAAATAGCAAATTTAAAGCTGAGGCTACATTATTTGAATATATTTATTTTTTGTCCTAATCTTTCTTTAAGTGCATAGTTATTACAAGACTAGTTTTTCTCAATTTTATGCGTTTTATTGTTTTGTAAACCCCTGTTTAGCTTATAATAATTGTCAATGAATTTACGTCAGCATTTTGTATTTGGCTGTTTTTATTTTGCATGTACTCTACAATAGGTTTTGGTAGAAATTAATCTTAGTTTGTTTTAATAAATTTTTAAAATTAATTTATATTAATCAAATTAATCATCTGTTGTTTATAAACACTAATTATTGGAACAGATTATTTGTCTTAGCAAAAGTAATGTATATGATAGTGGTTTGCATTACTTAACATCAGCATTGTAATAGGTTTACACTAATATTGGTTATGGAATAAATAATTTAAAGAAGAAATTGTGGATTTGATAATATACAAAATAATTTCAGAAGTTATTAAATACATCATTAACAATTCGTTCTAACTTATTGTTCCTTTCTAATCGTAGTACGTGCTTTCTAATAAAAAAAGATTTTAAAGATTTTTTGTTTTTGTGAAAGAAAGTATAAACAAAAATATTTTTGTTTTTTTCTTTTAAGAAAAATCATATTTAATATATAAAAATAACAACAATACTGTTCATTACACTTTTTATTTTTAAGTTTTGAATTGTTTTTATTTTAAATCTAAATATATAGCAATAAATAAGTGGTCGAATTGTTAAGTAACCTAAGAAATAATTAAGAGGAAAACATATTGCTGAGAAAATTACATTACTTCTTAGTAATGTACACTACTAATTAAGCCTACTTATTATTCTATGCATTACACTGTAATGACTTTTTATTTTATTTATTCATTCATTTGGTGAGAACCTAGCCAATTGTCCATAACTGGTCCACTAAATCTACTCACAATTCGTATGATATATTAACCTGATTTTTTATTTACAGTGTTCAGCTAATAATTTCTAAAACTAAATCCAAGTTCTCAGCCTACATTACTAGGAAAGCCTACATAATTTTCTATGCCATTACAGAGTTATTATATTGTAATGACTCCGTAATAGCATTACGTATAATACAATAACAAATTTTTTTTTTAAATATTTTTTAAAACAAAAACCAAATTCTCAATCTACATTACTAAGTAAGTCTATATATTACTATATGCATTACATTGTAATGACTCTAAAATAGTATTTCATGTAATACGTTAAGCAATTTTTTGTTTAGAGGGTCCAACTAAAACCAAGTTCTCTTATCTTCTTAAAAATGTATTTCTATTGCTTTCTACATTACATTTTGGAAGTTAAATGAGAACTAAAAATATCTCTCAACTTTTTTAAATTTTTTTTATAAATTTAAAAAAATATTTTAAATACTTTTTAATTGTATCCCCTACACTTTTCAAATATATTGAAAGCGACAAAAAGAAAAAAAATAAATTTTCATCTCAATAATATTATTGAATAATTATCTGTTAAAATTAACACAGTTTGGTACAACTTAATGCTAGTGTGTGTGTAAAATATTTAAGTATTGGTATAAATCTGTGTACCATAGTCAAGATAACCTTTTAAAAAAAGCAACAACAATTATCAATTTTGGTTCAGATTTTTTTTTTTTTGTTTGTTTTTCTTTTAAGAGTTTTTTAAAGCGTATAATAAGTATCGGTGTATTTGTCTTTTATTTGGTCCATGCTATTTAATTTTAATCACTCAATTTAATTTTCTTCAACAATTTTATAGTCTATTTAAGCAAGTAAAATATTGTATGGTGATTTTAGTTTCTTTTAAACCACAGCACGTCTTAGATTTGTTTGTATTGAAATTAAAAGTGAATATTAAGTTTGAAAACACACAAAGTTTTTGGAAAATTTTACAAATATTTTGCAAAAAAAAAAAAAGTTTGAACTTAAGTATAAATAAATAGTGAATGAAAATTTTTTAAAAAAAATGATGTACCAACGTCAAACCTCCTTTGATAAGGTTGGTAAAATTTTATTAAAAAAATATATATAATTGTGCAGTTTCTTTACTATAGAAAAATTGCAAAACAATTATACTTTAGACTCACAAAGTGGAAAATTTAAAATAAAAAAATTCAGTGGAAATATTCTATAAAATATAGTTTTTTTTTAATTTTTTTCTTTTTGCAATAAAATTTGAATTTTTTTACTAAATTAATTTGAATTACTGTGACTTACAAACTTTTAATTTTGGAAATAAGTAGCTTGAGAATAATTGCATATACTAAAATAAAGTTTTACAGGATTAAATTTTAGGTACTTTTGGGTGGGAATTTCTAACAATTTAACAAAACGCCAAATACTTATGTTATGAACGGTACATAGTGTGCTATTGAAAAAAAAACTAGTTTCACATAATTATTAGAGGTGAATGTAAATTTAAGTTTCTAGTCTGGACGATATCGATATAATTGACATCTCAGGTATTAAAAATGATTCTGAAATTTTCTAAAAGTCTTCGAATCGCTTCAAGTGTTTTCAGTCTACATTAATGTACATAACTCTATGCATTACATTGTAATGACTTTATAAAATTATTCGTAACATACTTCAACAAGATTTATATGTAGAGTATCCAACTAGAAAATAAGTTTACATAACAAAAACCAAGTTCTATCCCTATTTTAGGAAAGTATTGATCATGATTCCTTTAAATTTAAACGATAAAATATTTAATATTTACATATTTAAAATATCTCAGGTAGATATAACGATAAAAAATTCAGCATTCCTTAAATCCTTATTATTTTTTTTACATTAAATTGCTCTCAGAGATAATTAATCAAATGATGCAATAACCAACAAAATATTCCTTTTTTTTAAAAAAGATTCATACATTTTAATTTAACAATATTGATTGTAAACAACTAACAATACATGATAATCATAATAGTGAATAACATTTTTTTTCTGTGACATTATGAACCTTCACGATGATCTAGTTATGTTCATCCTTTAGTCCGACATAGTAATAAATTATTGGTAAATAATATAAATATTTAAGTGATGATATGTCTTTGTTGGTAAATAATATAAATATTTAAGTGATGATATGTCTTTCATATTAACATCAGTTATTATTTGGATTTACATATTTTTATAAATTTCTTATCATTAAAGCCAAACAATGATAAAAATAATTTTAGCATCAAAGGGTTAATTAAATACTGATGTTAGGTTGTAAAAACTATGTTTTTGTTAATAATTATCATTATTATTAGTTGTAAGATTTTGTTCTGTTTTAAAATATATTATTTTCAAATCATGTTTTCTAATTTTAGTTCTGAAATTTTAAGGTATTTACATACATTTATTTGAACTGCACTCGATTTTGAGCTTTAAATTTAACTAAGAGCACGTGTTTATTTTTGCTGAATAAATATTTGTCTAGAATATTGGGTAAAGATTGTCTCATAATTTTATAAACTTTTAGGTTTCGGTGATGGTACCGAGAAATTTTTATAATAATAAATGAAAGCGTATTATTATATGCAAATCGGTTCATAATTGACCATAGTTCCTAGTATTTTTTATATTTTGTATTTTAATTATTTGGTTAAATCAGGCGAGGCTCCACGGGGAGGGAAAAAGGGAAATTTCCCTCCCCAAAATGAAAATGTTTAATGAAAAATCTGCACTAAAACATACAGTTTAAGGAAATAGTTAGGAAAATCATTCGATTTTCCTCCCCCCAAAAACTTGAGCTGGATCCGCAGCTGGATTAAATAATAAAGTTGTTAAATAATTACACAGAACAGAGTAAAAAATAAAATCAATCATTAAATATGTTAGTAAATATGTCATTCAATTAAAGAATTATTTGAATTTGCACCTCTCACCAAAATGATTATATTAATTACTAAAAACTCCAAAAAGTGAAAAACAGAAAAAAATTTTCTATTAAAAAATTAATTAAATCAATTAAGTGGATGGTTGAATGAATTAAAAATTTCAATGAGAATTAAAATCTCTTTTAAATTTGATTCTTATTTCAGTTTTATTTGAATATATTTAATAAATTTTAATGTAATATTTAACAACAGCGTTGATTGAAAAATATATGTTAATGATGTTTTCTTTGGAAATACTTCTGTAATTTATAATCAATAACATTTTATGTAGCCAGAAGTGGGGTACTTCTGAATTGTTGGTTTCAAGGGACAGTAGATGCCCTTTTAAATTTGCGTGGACAGTCTTTTAATGTGAGAGACTTTTAGATCATAATACATTTTTCACTAATTTTTATTCTCGTTTTATTAAAGTTTTTTGCTGAGCTTTACATTGACTTAAAATTTTCTTAATATTGCACAGTGGGGCCAAAAGCAAAATCAATGGTAATAAGTGTGGAACCCTGAAACCACTGAATTGATTTAGATGAAACTTCGAACATAGATAGAGGAGGAGTTAGGCTTTCATTGTTAGATGGCGTCTGTAACTGTAGCTCGGGCGCCGCTACAGTGGGCCAAATTTGACTACCTCGAGGGTGAAAAACATATCGGGGCTTATAACTTTTACAAATATTAACCGATTTGAAATATTTTTTATTATTATAAAATTTTTAGCACACTTTTCTTGAAACAAAAGGAACAAATGCAAATTATGTTCATATGGACTTATTTGAAAAAATTGAGACTGAATAATTTATATTTATTAACATAATTTTTTCACGTGATATCAAAAATTAAATGGAGAATTCATAAATGTGAAAATCAAAAAAAGATGTATTATTTTACTATATATTTTTAGGAGTCAAAGTTGTTATTATTGAAAATATGAGTATTTTCGGAAAATTGCTTATTTTCGGAAAATTGCTTATTATTGCAGCCTACCGGTAAACATAGTCACAGTTTACCGGTAGGCTGCAATAAGTTTTTGCAGAACCTTTAAAAACATATTGATCTATATAGTTCAATTCTCAAAAGTACAAAAATCAACAATAAATTTTTTTTACAGACTTAAAAAGTTCAACTTCTCATCTTGAATTGACCATTTTTGACCACTGCTGGATGTTGGGTGAACGTTCAGAACTTTTAAAAATTACACTTAGTCGTTTTATTGGGCTCCCGTCTTTCATAAAATATCAAAAATTCAAATTTCCAGACATATTAACATTTATTTTGCTTTTGGGCCCGCTGTGTATTGTTAATATATAAATATTAATTAATAAATATTAATTTTCGACAAAAAATTATATTAATCTAATCATGAAATATAAAAAAAAAAGATTATTATTTTTTCCAAAAAATGTGGCAATATATTTTCACCTAAAAAAGAGTTTTCTATTCTGTGCTACATACTTTTTTAATGCTTTCAAAAAGAATCTTAATGTGGTTGCATGTAATGTAATCTCTAAGTCACTAGTGGCAAAGTTCTCCAATCTCACAAGCCATATTCAAACTTTGTTTATTATCCAAACATTTTTTTTAATTGTGTAAAGTTATTAAATATTAAAGCTAGGATTGAGCAAAAAATATGTTAATTAAATAACTTCATATGCTGGGTTAACACAAAAATATTATTTTCTGACAAACTCCTTTTATAACGCCAGAGTGATCATGGAATAAAAAAGCTAAATTTTTAAAACAATTTTTTTCTCGATTAGGATTTTGGTTATATTAATTCCCTAATTTTAAAGCAAGTCTCTCTATATTCATTCATTGCAATATCTCCTTAGATTTAAATAAAATTGTTATAAAAAATAAATTGACCGTGTTTAATATATTTTACCATGGATAAGATTAAAAAAATTCTTGATGGAAGTAAGTTAGTTTCAAGCAATAGTTTTTTTTTTTATCTGATAATATTTACAAAATTTACCGTTGCTATTTAATTATATTAAAATATTAAATTTAAATAAAGATTTTAATTTATTTTTAAAAAAGATGCTACTTATGTCATGTACTTAATATGTTTACATGTTGTGTATGTCTAAATTCTAGACAAAACATCTCATTTGAATATTGCCAATAAATATAATTGACAGCTGTCAAATAAACTAAATGTTTACTTATACAATTTAATTGCTCCATTATTTTATATGATCACATGTTTTAATCGTGATCAATTTAAAACTTACCTCTCTTCTTCATCACTCTTTATCTTGATCAATTAATACAGGAAGCTTAATAATTCTGTGAAAAATAAATTTATTAAATTTACATTTAAATATAAATAAATTTGATATTATAAATATTTTAAAATAACATTTAATTATTTGTTTTTCTAATGATATTTGTACATATATATGTACAATTTAATAGTTTATTTTTGCAATATTATTAGAATTTTGCATTAGAGTAGATAAATTTAATTGTAGATTTAATAAAGAAATATGATTAAAAAGGAGAAAATAGTGTGAAGGGTTTTGAGAGAGAATAATTATATTGTTATACATATAGGACTTATAAGAGGACAAACTTATAAATTTTGCATGTTTGTACGATATTTAAGTTCTTTCGTTCTTGGTAAATAAAGGTCATCTATTTTTGAATTGTAATATTGTCATAATACAATATCCGGCTCGATGGACCATAAACAAATTTGCAATCGTTAATTGCCTTGTGAACTCAATCAGACATAAGCAGAATCTGTACTGCAACAGAATTAATCAGTTCTCGTGGTGTGTTATCCATTTCGGTTTCGTAGAAATCTAGACATTATAAATAACTCTATATATACCCATGTATACATATATTTCCCAAGAATAATAATGATAATTTAATAAATTCTGATTATGAAAATCTGTAATTTTATATAGACAAATGTGATCATAAATTTGCTCATCTCTGAAGTAATAAAAGAATTAATCAACAATTCTTACGATATTTTTTATATAAAAATTAAATCCTCTACTTATTACTTCAATAAGCATTTCAATAAAATCCATTTAATCTCAAATTACAAGGAAAAGTGTAATACGCACCATAAAAAAAACGTGCAAAACAAGAACAGAAAAAATCGCAAACTTAATTTCCGCGTCTCATAAAGGTCAAGTAATTTGATTTATAATTCTAAACTTGAAAAGCTTAAACTAAAAATAGACAAAATTTTAAAATTTCCTGAATGTTCACTAATCAAAAACTCTCACACCAAAAATAGGCGTGTATTAAAATCAAACTGATAACAAAAATTTGCTGATAACTTCGAAAACACATGACAACCATTAATTACTTGTACCATTTGGAGTAAAGATCATTTAGTAAATTATTTAAAACAATAAAAAAGACATTTCAAAGAATTATTAACATCCATAAAATATGTGTAAACAGATAAGAAAAATAATCATATTTTTTTACAGCCCACACGCATTGATGGCACTTCTTATATAGCCGAGGGCATTGAGAATCAAGAAGATCGTAGCACTTGCTTATTATTCTCACCCAAAGATCAAAATTCTGGTTCATTGGCTAACTCCTTGAAAATCTTTACCAAACATAATGTAAATCTCTTGCATATTGAATCACGTTCATCTTTACGTGTTCCTGGTTATGAATTCTTTGTAGAATGTGATTCAAAATCGGGTGAATTGGGCAAAGCCATTGATGAATTACGTGAAATTTGTTGTTATTTTAATGTTATCTCTCGTGATTACAAGGACAATTTGTCGGCTGTACCCTGGTTCCCTAGAAGAATACGTGATTTGGATCGTTTTGCAAATCAAATTTTAAGTTATGGCGCAGAATTAGATGCTGATCATCCTGGTTTTACCGATCCTGCTTATAGAGCTAGAAGGTATGTAATTTAACTGATTAAAAAATAATTAAAACTTTTTAATTTTTTAATAAAATCGATGTTTATCTTGCAGAAAATATTTTGCTGATATTGCTTATAATTATAAACATGGTCAACCATTACCTCATGTAGAATATACCAAAGAAGAAACTGAAACTTGGGGCATAATGTTTAGACACTTGACCAAATTGTATAAAACTCATGCTTGTAAAGAATACAACCATGTTTTCCCATTATTGGTAGACAATTGTGGTTTCCGTGAAGATAATATTCCTCAATTGGAAGATGTTTCCAATTTCTTGAAAGGTAAATTTGAAATTGATATTTTAATTAATTGATGAATCGTGTGTACACAAGAGCATGTATGTTCATCTAAATTGAATTTTTAGCAAAACCATGGCATAATTATAAAATACTCGCACATCTACAAAAACAGGCAATTCCTTGTATTTTGTTAGTGTAAAACTACTATCCAATGTCAAAATTATATGAATTGAATATGAGAAAATAAAGGAGAGGAAGAGTAAAATACCCACGAAAAAAATTTACAAAGGAATACAAAAACAATTTGACAGTACCGCGAGGTATGTCAACGAAAAAGTTGTAAAACAGCTGTTCTTACCTTCTAATTATACTATGAGCAAAATCTTGTTACAATAGTTTAAGCCTCAGTTGCTACATTATATTTTCTTACATTTTTCTTCAAAGTCTTAGGCTTATTTACGGAATTCCATTCTTCTAATGTCTAGATTCTGTAATAGAAATCAAAAATTATAATAGAAAATTGAAAAATTTATATGAAAGAAATACCAAAAAATGTGTACTAAATCTGCCTTTAAGTCAATGTAATATAATTTTTGTATATAATATTTGAGAAATTAATGTCAAAAAATATATACAAAATTTAAAATGTTTCTTTAAAAGTTCATTTTTATAAAGCTGATCCTATTGCGACTAAAACAAAAGATGTATCAATAAAATTGAAGCTCATATTTTGATTTTATTATTATTGTCAAAAACCTAAGTCGGTTGCCAAAAACCTAAATCATGAAACAACAAAATTCATATAATCGAATAAATTTTGTTGTTGTCAACCAAGAGTTTCGCCTCTATTTGTTATTCTATGAGTAAAACGTTTGGTACTTTTAACACTATAACTCAAGAACAGTTTGTACGATTTAGATAAATGATGTACCAAAAAATGAGGCTACTTTGGTCTTCAATTCAAGTGAACATTATATTGTTTTCGCTTAATATTTCATTCGCATCATGATCAAGAAATGAAACATTAAGATTTGATATACTTTTTTGAAAAATAATATTAATAATTTAAATCCAATTTAATTGAACAAAGTTATTGTATTGAAATTTGTTCACGTTATAGATAGAATTATTCTAAAATCAAAGAATTAGAAAAGCTCCTACATGTTGGTAGCAAAATGTACAACGACTCAATCCGGAAAAAATATATTTTAAAAATTGACTCCATTTATTGATATCATCACTGTCGTTGTAAGATGCGTCCGTTAAAGAATACTTTATGGATTTTTTACTCACATACAAAGGAATTTAAATGAGATAATTTTATGCTAATCCCAGCCTTAAAAGAGCTAAACTGGCAACACTGCTAAACTGGCAACACTACCATAATTAGTAGGGCGATTTGTATGCATATGTATCCTTCTCTGTATAAATTTAATGCGATCTAAAGAAATTGTCTCTCTGAATTAAACAAAATTTTTTAATGACATCCTTGTGTTGCTGTATATGTTATGTTGATAATGCATATTTTGATGATTTTTAGGGAGCGGAGATAAGCGGATGTATGTATCTTTTTCTATGGTAGAAAATCGATATTCAGCTTATATATAAAACTATTCCTCCTATAAATTTAAAATTTTTCTCATGATTCGGAGTTATGTGTTTTTTTCCCATTCCATGAACATATACGCTCATATAGGCTTATTAATGCTAAAAATACAAAAAATTATTAGGAATATTTTGAAAAAAAAAAAAATATATATATTTAAACCTCATACAACTTTATTAGTATCCTGCCAGAAAAATAATTAAATAATGATCCAAAAATAAATATTCCTCTTTAATTGTTTATAGATTGTACCGGTTTCACTTTACGTCCCGTTGCTGGTCTTTTGTCATCTCGTGACTTTTTGGCTGGTTTAGCTTTCCGTGTCTTCCATTCCACCCAATATATTAGACATCCCAGTAAGCCCATGTATACACCAGAACCCGATGTCTGCCACGAATTAATGGGTCATGTACCCTTATTTGCTGATCCCGATTTTGCACAATTCTGTCAAGAAATCGGTTTAGCTTCATTGGGAGCTCCCGATGATTATATTGAAAAGTTGGCTACTGTAAGTTTAAAATTAAAATATTTTTAACAAATTAATATTAATTGAAACAATTAATGTTTTATTAGATCTTTTGGTTTACTGTGGAATTTGGTTTGTGTCGCCAAGAGGGTGAATTGAAAGCTTATGGTGCTGGTCTTCTATCATCGTTTGGTGAATTACAATATTGTTTAAGTGACAAACCTCAACATAAGGAATTTGATCCTGAGGTTACCGGTGTAACCAAATATCCTATCACACAATTCCAAGAAGTCTACTATGTGGCTGATAGTTTTGAAAGTGCTAAGGAAAAGACTATGTAAGTAAAAATAAATATTTGTGAATATAAATTATTTATAATGTATTTATTTATTTTGATAATAACAGTAAATTTGCCAACTCCATACCTCGTCCCTTTGGCGTACGTTACAACGCCTATACCCAGAGCATTGAAGTCTTGGATTCGAAGCATCAAATTTCGAATTTGATGAACAACATTAATTCAGAATTCCAAATTTTGCAAAATGCTGTGGAAAAATTAAAAATCTAATTAAATAGAAATATTATTTATAAGAACTTAAACTTATGCATTTACTTACATACATATTCAACTATAGTTAAGAAATTCTCTAATGAATTTATGTTTTAATTTAAGTTATTTTTTTGTAAACAAATTTTCCAATAATAAAAATAAATATTAATTGTTTTTATTAAATTGATATTGTTGTTTTTTCTTTCATTACTTTATTTTCCATGATTGATTTTCTTAATTAATTTAAATAAATTTACTAAGACTCATCTTAATATTAATTGATTGTTTATAAAAATCTACATTTATTTTGTTTATTATTAATTATAATTTATTTAAAATTAAATGATGTGAACATTTAAGGAAATTTATTTACATACAATTTAATAATATTTAAAAGAAACTATTTACAATGTTTAAATGAGTTATAAATTATTATCTATATACAATTTTTATTTAATAATTCTATAACTAAATAACATTAAAACTTAAATTAAAATCACAAAATATATTAAAATACAAAATATATTTTTTTTATCTACATATATGTACATACAGTCTGAAATATTCGTTTAAAAGCACTCGTTTTCTAATGTGTAAATTTTATTAGATAACTGAGATTTTTGGATTTAGGTTCAAGAATTACATGAAAACTAACTAATACCGATTTAAAATCTTTGAAAGCAAAAGCTATACTTTAGCTTTTAAACTAGTTTTTTTATATGGACTTAGTCAAGCTGTTTAAAAATCAAACTTTAGAATTGTTAAACCAAAAAAAAAAAAGTGTTCTTTTTGTTTCCAAAATTCTTAAATCTAAAATTAACGATTTCAAACTGTATTTATTAATTTAGGACTTAAATAAACTTATCGTTGGGTACTTATTTGAGTTTTTTTTATTTTTTTGTATTTTTGTTTTTTTAACTAAAATATTTTCTTTTTATTTAATATCACCAGTATTGCAAATGGGCTTTAATAATAAATATATAAATTAACAAACTAAATTAATTTGTAAAGAAAATTATTTTATTAACAAAAGAGTATAAGATTTATAAACTAAATTAAAGTAGAATAAAGAAAATATAAAAACTAAAAAATGCTTTAGAAAAAAATTCTCACAATAATTTAAAATTTAAAAATATTTACAAATTATTAAATTAATTTTTCCTAAAAATATAAATATTTGCACTAAATTTGTCTCTTAGCGTAAATTGTTTTATATACAATTCATAATTATTATTATTTTGTCTCATTCTAACATTTTAAATTCTGTTAGAGTATTGATTATTATTTTCTAATATTTTCACCGAATAAGGAAGATCATAGTGAAGCAGAATAAAAATATTTTGAAAATAATTCTGTAATTTCTAATTTGGGATGAAGTAGCACACAGTAAACCGCTTCTTGGTCCAAAAAAAAAAAAAATATGAAAAAAATCAGATTTTTTGTTTATCTGATTATAATAATTTTTTTTTAAGTTCTCTCTTAAAACCTTAGTTAGTATAAGCTAATTATTTGCCTCTAAAAATTTAGCGCACTTTTTTCACAATATCACATATAAGGAAAGGAATTAATAATTATATTAAAAAACTCATTTCCTCTTTTAAGAGTTTTAAAGAAATTATATACTTTATTTTTGTACTTTGCTTTGGTTCCCAGGGTTGTCAGATTGAGCCTCTGTCGCCAAATTGTTAATCGCAAATCGCCAAAGTTAAAATGTTTAGTGCTTTAAACTTTATATAATTTTAAGTATCAACAAAATCAATGATAATTTCAGTATCTAATAATAATTGAAAAAAAATTTTAATTTCAATACACTTTTTCGACATACGTAGCTCAATTTTAGGTCTACAAATTTAAAAATTTATTATAATTTTAAACAGAATAATT
>MINK01003296.1:2092-14699 GCA_001735545.1 Phormia regina
TTGTATTTGTTTACAAAAAAGTCATAAAGGATATAATTTTTTTCTCATTTTTATATTTATTTTTATATACAACAAAATAAATAAAAATTATTAAAATAAGTAGTTATTAATTTGTTGTGGGAAGTAGTTCTAAATTCAAAAATGGAAACGATTCTAACAGATATTTTAGGAGTAATTCTGTTTTACAGGCAGGAATAGCATACATTTTTAATAATAGGAACTAGTATTTAAAAGAATGAAAAAATCAATTATTTTCATTTTCATAAAAAAATAAAATAAAATAATCGAACCAAAAGAACTAATTATTTTAGTCTCACGCCTTGTAAAAATAATCGAGTTCGTAATGCAGTGGGTAACGAATTCTTTAAAAAAAATGTTTAATTCTCTACTCGAATAGCTTTTTGAAAATTTTTTGCTGGGTTCCAGAACTATTAAATCGGACTTCATTTTGTAGAAGTTACGATTTTTTAACTTTTACATACTCGAGGCAGTCAATTTTGACACCCTGTAGCTTATCTCGTGTTATCACAGGGTGACTACAAGATTTCAATTTGATCCGACCAATAGTTTAGGAGATTCAGATTTATTACCAATTCGATTGTCGAATCATCATAGAAAACGATTTCGAAAACGAATCGATTTCAAATCGTTTTGTTTAGCAATAAAAATTTCATTTTAATCACTTTTTATTAGACTTTATTATAATTTATTTATATTTCTATAAAATAAGTTCGTTATTTTTCATTGTCTAAATGAAAAGTAATCACTGTTGCAAAAATGATTTTTGAAATCGATCGAAATTCATCACATCTTTTTAAGTCGATTCATATGATCTCCAAGTTATTTGATTTTAATATAAAGTAGAACAATTCCATTAAGCGCTAGAGCCGTTTTAATTATGATTTTGATCTAAAACAACGTGTTAAAAATAGCTTATCTTTAATTTTTTTACTTTTACTTATCAAATTCGTTCAGCCATTTATTTAAAATTTTCTCATATAAATCACACTTTTAGCGAGTTAACATAAAAATCAATACAACATTTTCTATACAAATTTGAACTAAAGAGTAACCTCAAGTTGAATTAGAGTAATTTTTTTTTTGATAAATTTGGACATTTTTTGCCGAAATTCTAACAAAAAGTTTTCTATCAAATTTTTCACTAAATTTTGCTATCGAAGAAGAGTTATTTTTCATGAAGAAATGTGCCGTAATTCCAATACTTTTTGGTGACACTATTTATGATACTTTTCGGGCATCGAATTGGGATCTTTTAGGAGGGAAAATGTAGCGTCATTTTTTGCTTCACTTTAAAAAGTGAAGCAATTTTAGGAAACTTTACTTACATTTTTATATTCAGTTTTTAATTTAATTTTGTTCAGAATCCCGCTTTTTATTTTTGCCACAATCCCTCTGGTTACGTTAGGTATAAGTCATGTGACTTTAATAATGGTTATTGTAATTGGTTGTGTCAATTATTTATTTTAAAGTAGGGTCTAGACGAGAGATTTTTCTATCATACCAAGTAACAGAACGTCAGAGCAGAACTACTGCATTTTGTTTTTACATAAAAATATATGTGTAGGCTCACTTTTTAAGTTTTCATCGAGATAAGTTATTAAAATTTAATGGACGTATTTGTTTTGTTTTCTTTTTTAGATTTAATTTTCAGCAGTACATACTGCTTCAGACCACAAAAACCTGGGAAGATTTGAATTTATCAATATTGCCCAAACTTTTTCATTGGCAGTGCTATAATATCTCCCCGAAACTCGTTTTTGGGAGAATATGACTTACACATTACATTTACTAAATTACCAATATTACTTGTTCATTGAATATCACCTATTTTTGAAACTTCTATACCTCCATAAGCTTTTGCAAGAATTATGTAACGAGGCTCATTTTATACTTTTATTGTAAATACATTATTATTATTCACAAAATGATCAATAGCTCCAGAATCTAGAGCGAAAATTCTTTCTTTTTCAGCAATATTACTTGGTATATTCTTACTATTTTGAACCATATTCTAGCTTCGCACCGGCTGTTTTAAGCTATCGTATATGTGAGTCGAATTTTATTAAATGAGAATTTATATTTCGTCCTTCTTTTAAACGAAAACTTCTTTCAAATTCTTTTACACTAGTTGTTCGCATCATATGTAAACTA
This sequence comes from Phormia regina, assembly GCA_001735545.1. Lineage (NCBI taxonomy): Eukaryota > Metazoa > Arthropoda > Insecta > Diptera > Calliphoridae > Phormia > Phormia regina. Next base: position 4,265 of record MINK01003296.1, read on the forward strand.
ATCTGAATTTGAGAATAAATTCCGGGTAGTAAACTTTTGATAACAAAATGTTTTAAAATTTATAAATACAAATTTAGAATAAGGATTGATGCTTGTTATGATTGTGCGTATTTTGCGCTATATCTTGTTAATGTGTTCGAAACAACCAACGTAATAGATAGTTCCAAAGTTTGAAAAACAAGGGCAAAATTATTTTAAATGTCAGTTTTTTGCAAGGCACAATTATAGTTTCTAATTGAATAGCTTCGATTACTACCGTGAACTTAGTTTTTAGTTATTTTACAAAAAAAATCAGAGGAACGCGAAAAATAAATTTAATACAAACTTCTTGAAAATCACGCAACAGCAAATTTTTAAAATTATTTAAAATCATTAACTTGCATTAAGATAAACAGGCAACATACAATAATAAAATCCATATTGACATTACAGACAAATTATGTATATAATGAAATTAAATTTATTTCAAAATAATTATTTATAAAGAGTATAATTACGTTTTATGATTATGTTATTTTTTAATAAAAGCAGTTTACAAACAATCGTCACATATTTCAGAATCTTCAGTTATTATTTGTTAAATATGAAAACAATAATTTTGCTGGAAATTTCTAGAATTTAAGAATAACTTATACGTCTTTCGTTTATCCTAAGGCATTTAATTAAATTCTTAGAGTAGCTTGTTTTTTTCAATGTATGATATAATTAAAAAAACTCGTTTTGAAGAATTATTCAATTAATCGTTAAAAACTGATCGAATAATTTTTTATTCTAAATTGAAAATTTATCTGTGATGTTACCTTTCAGAAAATTTGCAAATTATTATATCGAGCCCTGACCGCCAAAATATCGTAATCGATATTTTCCAAATTCGATTTTCTTTTTTTAGAATCATTTACATCATCTGTCAAAATTTCATTGATATATCATGTGTAATTGCATATTTATAGCGAAAGCAATTTTATCTTAAGTGAATTTTTCATACATTTAACAAACACAAAAATGCTTCTCCTGTAAAGTTTTGTTTTCTACACTTACAATATTTTCGCGCTTAAGGCTTTGATTTTAGAGAAAAAAAGCTTTTTCGGCGTAAGAAGCACAAAAAGTCGTAATTTTAGCAATTTTTAAATTCAAAAATGTTTATTTAGAGACTCGGTTAAGGTATCGATTTCAAATTTAATTGATAATTTTGTTCTTTAATTAGCTAAAGAAAAAACAAATAAAATCGGTCCGTAATACTAGATCAACAAAATTATGGTACTTAAAAATTCAAACACAAATAACTCGGACGAGAAACAAAAATTTGGCAAGCGATTAAAAAATGTTTACATCAGATATACCTAACTTTCAGCACCTTTTGCTCTGCCCTGATGGGTCTGTTTGGCCTCCCTTCCAAATTTAACATTGTAACTCCTCTGCTACGCCTACACCAAATTTCATCCAAATCCAATCAGCCGATCAGATATATTTTTATGCTTTTATAGCGATCATGCGTGAAATATAAGAAACTCTTAAAAAAACTTCTGGCGGTTTATATGTTAACTCGCAATTTATACTTTCTGACAAATTATTCTGATGTATCAAATGAGCGATATATCAAATTTATAATATTCTATGACTTTTATTTACGTATGTATTCAGAATTCTACAATAACAGTGTGTAACAGCATGGCACCCAGTTGTCCAATTAACAATCCTTTCGTTGTATATAGTAAATATTCTTGGAGCAATATTTTTTATATCAAAAATAAATTAATTAAAAATGTTTCTGACATAAAATGATATTATGAATTGCAAGTGTATAAGATAATGCGAATCTGAGAATCTTTTACATCCCATCTGACTTTATTTTATGATTGAAGCTTTTTTACTTGTACTGTATGTAGTATATAATATAATTTATTTATTTGATTTCTTCCAATTGAAGTTTGGTATTTATTAAATGCTTAATTTCATATTATAGTTATATATTTAATCGTAATCGTAGCAGTAACATATATTTTCTTTTTGCTTTAGTTTCTATTCCAAGAGTGCTTTTGTGTATAACATAATTTAAGAAAAATAAAATAAAAAAACTTTAAAAAGATATATGTATGTAGACATGTAGTACAATAAACAAAAAAAAATGATTCAGTTTAATGAATTTAAAAAGGATTTATTGAAATTGGTGTTATTGAATATTTCCTAAATTGGTAATGTTGTTTTCATAATTTTGGAATCTTGGTATAGGCAAAGATAATTTTTATAAACTCTTTTTATAATTTAGAGAAATAAATAATGCATTTGAAGAGTTTTATTTTTATTTTTGCAAATGCAGCATTTTGACGACGCGTAAGTTGAACAAACTATAAAGTTTTTTTAGTGTTAGAGTTTTGTTTTTCATTATTTGTTTTTTTTTTTTTTTTGATGTTGGTATCAAATTGTTTAATATAAATATACAAATACAGGCGACGGCGAGTTCTACGAGCATTCTTCTTGACTCTTTCTAACACAACGGGCTACTTTTCTTTTAAAATCTGGATACGCTTCTCTCCATTCCTTGGCAGCATCTACGTTAGCTGGAGACTCATCATTTGGATCGGCGAGCATGGATATCACTGATATCAAAATAGTTTCGACCGTGTGAACAGGTAACCAACGTTCTGAGGCCTTTTCATATCCCCATTTATCATCACCAGGTTCATGTAAAATAGAAATACATACATCTCCATTTTTCTCAATATTGGGATGCCAAATTTCTGTTACAAACTTCATACGTGGTGGACGCAATGGATACTCTTTTGGGAAGTATAAATGAGCTTTAAAGAATCCACCTTCGCTGTTAACAACAAAAAATTAATAAAATTATAAAATATATTTAATGTATGCAATCCGAAAAAAGTACTGGCACAGTACACACATATTTGCAAAATTGGTCATTACATTTAAATTTTTTCAGTAAGAAATGTGTTAGGTATTTTATACATAACGGCAATGCAAATCATTTGCATAATTAAAATTGGCACAGGAAAATAAAACCCATTTAAATTTCGATATTCGGTTTATGAGTCAAAATTAATGTCATATTAATGTCAGCAACGTTATCTTGATTAAAGACGTCATCTTGATTATTGTTGATATTTTTCACATGGTTTATTATGATATACGTTTTCCCGTATAATCGACAGAGATAAAAAATTATTTGCAACTCAAACAAAAATTTGACGTTTGTCTTATACGAATTTCTCTAATGTAGTCTCAAAGTTAAGTTTCTTTTGTTATCTCTATTCTTTTATCTAGTTAAGTTAAATGTTGTATTTGTAAAGTCTGCTTTGGAAGCATGGAAGAAGATTGAGCAAGTCTACCAACCAGGTGACCCTATACAAAAAACTTTTAAATCTACATATGCTGGAAACAACAACTATATTTAAATTCATTTACGGAAATGTCTGAATAGTTGGCATTGAAATTGTTGAGGGGCTATTTGTAATTATTTTACTCTCAAGCTTACCCAAGGAGTTCGAAAATTTCATCATAGCTATCGTTAGATTTGATGAAAATAAAGTTAATAGAAGAAGTTGAACGACGCATACAACAAGGCAATGGTAATGATACTGTAGTTGTAAGTCAACAGGTTAATTTTGTTAAAAACTTAAAAAATAAAATCAGATAAAAAATAAGGTTTTTGTTAAAAAAGACAAATTGAAATTAAAATTTCTCATCTACGCTTTCTCCTAAAGTTGAATATAAAATGTTGCTCCCGTTGTCCTGTCGACGTTATTTGTGATGTTAGAAAATAAAAATTTCTTTGTGGAGACGTAGAGTTAAAAAATGTTGAATCGACAGTTTTTTATATGGGAATTTATTAAAAACACATGATCTATACCCAGGATTACATCATTATCAAATACGTTTTTACGACATGAACATTCTCTAAATAGTATTTTTGTAATTCTTCACTACATCATTGAAATTATGCTATTCGTTATTATTGATATTTTAAATGATTAAAAGAGGTGTATTATTCTTTGGTATCATTCTTGATATTTTTGGGATAATTTTAATGAAACTTGCATACAAAATCTCTAAATCGAAGAATATATTATTATTATTATTATTATTATATTGATCCATTAATCTCAAATTAAATACATTTTTAATTTCCTGTGCCAATACTTTTTCATTAAAATATTAAGAAATGATAAAAATTTTTGCAATTTTCGTGTTCATGATTTGTATATCGCCTAGATTTAAGGATGATTAATTAACTTACACATGAATGTATTATATACTTAAACTCTCCATTCTGACTAATGAAGTCTAAATGGAGTGAACAATTTAATATAAATTTATTTACTGTGGCAATACTTTTTTTAAATCTGTATATAATCAGGCGTGTCACACTTTTTTTAAGTGAAAATTTTCTTTAGGTATGCCACAGAAATTCACTTTCAATTTGACTTTCGTACGAATTTGTGTTCTGTGACATACCAATTTGTAACGTTTTCGTTTCTTTAAAAATTTTAATTTAAAAGATTTAACATTAACTTTTGAACGAATTTATGTTCTGTGACACACCTGAATAAAATAATTTTCATTTTATGCTTACTATAATGTATCTGGAGGACCAATTATAAGTACTTCCCATCGAAATATGTCATTTTCATCGATTAATCCTGCTGAGAAGCCTTCCACCGGATTCTTATTTAACTCTGAAATAAACATATATTAAAATTTTTATTCATAATAGTAAAATTATAATGCTATAAATGAGTAATTCATTTGAATTAGTATTTGAACTACATAATTTTACTACTGTGCACGACGTAATAGAATGCTAAAATGTTACTGGGAGTATAAATTATTTTGTAAATTGACCTATACTACAACAGTATTGATATGTGCACAAATATTTTGGGACTTCCGATCCATAATTACTTAAGCAAATTTTTATGCCATGAATTGATAAAAATAGTTGTAAATACGTGTAAAATGGCAGCTAAATTTCAAACACTACTTTTTATTCGATTATCGCAGATTTTAATGAACTTATTATTCAATAGAAACACGATAGAACACATCAAATCCTAACATATTTTGAAAAATGTCCGAAATATATAAAACTACATGTTTGAATAAAAAAATATGAGAATATTATATAATATTTTAATTTGAAGTTAAGGAAATTAACTAAAATTTTGATAGTGATATTGAAAGAAATGTGTAATGTTTTTAAAATAGTCCAACACACGTAAATTTAAACAATAAGATGTAATATTTTAGGAATCATATAAATTGATAATATTCTTAATTTCTAGAGGGGTACATTTGCATACATAAATACATATATCCATACATAAATGTACATCCATAATGTTACATATGGATGTTTAAATTTGCTTGGCTGAATTATTATTATCAAAACACGTCTTAAAATATGCATTTTTTTCTTTCAATATTTGTTAAAAGAAATTTAATAAATTGCAATACAGGAATATTAAAGCGTGGAATTTATATTTAAATAATTGTTATTTAAATATAAATTCAGTCCCGAAATATTTATATTTCAGCAACAATCTTTGTTACATATTCTTTATCCAATCCAAAATATTCAAATTTTAATAAAAATGGTACTTAAAATAATATCAGAGAAAATTTATATTTTGCAATAAAACTAATTAATTTGAATTTTATAACGTATTATATTTCAAATATAATCTGTTACAACAACATATGAATAGCTTTTTAACAAAAAAATTTTAAATTATGAACATCGTTGATTGAAAACTAAAATTTTGAATTTAAAGTAATTTTGGGAATTAGTTTAAAACATAAAAAAATTGTATTTTACATTAGTAACATTTTTGTTTCCATACAAATTAAAGCAATTTAATGTGAGAAGCATTCGTTACCTTTTTGTTTAAAGTGATGTCTCTTCTCAATGATATTATTATTATTTTTTTTTCATAATATTAACTTAGATATGTTTTCATTTATTTATTTAAGTCCTCTGTTATTCTAATTATCTTCCCTTCACTTTTATTTTGTATGAATTTTTTGAATTTCTGAAACCATTGATCCAATATTGTGAGCATATTCTTTTCCTATATTCTTAAAATGAAATGCTATCATAATGAAACTAAACATACCCCTAAGATAGAAATATATTTGTTTAGTTTGTTTTTTAATTCAATTGCAAATGAATAATATCGATTAATAAATCAAATATAAATAAAATTAAGTGAAAACTTGAATAATTGAATTAATAAAATAATTGAATTAATAAAATAATTGAATATGTATATTCGATTTTAGAATTTTCTACGTAAAATTCGAATTTTATTTGTTATAATAAAGTATTATAAATCAATTGATTTTGAATAAGTTTTTAATTATCTCAATATCAAGGGCCGGTAAGGCTGCTAAAATCCACATGAAGCCAGATGTTACCCCAATTTTCGCCAAAGCCAGGGAAATTCCCTTTGCATTAAGGGAGTTGTATACTGCAGAAATTGATGAGAAAATTGTATCAGTATTCTACACATAAGTTGGATTATCCGGAGTGGGCATCCCCAACTCACGTGATTGGGGATGCCCACTCGGTTGCAAAAATGGTAAGATTCGTATTACAGGTAATTATAAACCAAAACTTTTTTGTCATTCAGACATAACCGATGCCTACTCACATCTTACTATTGATGACGAATTCGCACATGCCTTCACTCTAAATACTCCAACACACGGCCTAATAAGACCAACGAGATTACTAGGATTAAACAACGTTTGTAGCTTCTTCGATGATATATTGGTACACGCATCAGATTTTGAAAATCTTATAATTGCACTAAAAAATTCCTGGGTCATAGAATTGATTCGAACGGGATACACCAATCGGATACTCACAATAAAGCGGTAAAAGATGCACATAAACCATCATCCACTGAAGAATTACAATTATTTCTTGGAAAGGCTTGTTAATACAGTTTATTTATTTCAAACTTGTCAACTCGAAATAACAAAAAATTTGATGACTACGTCTGCCGCAACCATTTAGATTGTAGACGAAATGTTTGCTACATATGGTGTTCCGATTACTCTTGTTTCAGTTAAAGAATTTAACCAATTTTAGTTCACAGGAATTTAAGATTTTTTGGAATAAAGTAGAGGTACAGTTCCACAAACTAACAGCGCCCTAACATCCGGCAACAAACGGTCAAGGGGAACGATTAGTACAAACTGTAAAAAATGTCCTTTTTGGGATGGTTCTCCCGTTCACATCTTGATCTAGTATTGAGTACAAATAAATTTTATCAAATTTTACATGCATTTAAATTCAAAATTTATTTGGCTTCGATGCTCTCAAATTATTACAACAATTTTCACTCACATATAGTATTTTCGTCCTCAGAAAATGAGTCTGAGTCGATTAGCATATTTTAATAATAATAACAATAATTATAAAAATAATAATATAATGAAAATAATAATAAAATTTAAAATTTATTCGAAAATAGATTTTCAACAGAAAAAGTTCGGTTTTTTGCAATCGATTTTATGTTAACTTTATACTTTTTTGTTTTAAAAACTTTTTTATTTTTAGTTGGTTTTTGATATATATTTTAGTTAATTCAATTTTCTATGAATACATAATTATTTCGATATAAAATAATTTAAAAAAATCGACCTCAAAACATGATCCATTTTAACAGACTTTTGATGAGATACGTATAGATAACAGGAATAAAACCGTCAATCCACTTAGTTCTAGTGGTTAAAATGTTATTTTTAGACAAATTTTATCTTGTATTCGAAATATTCATAAGTTTTCAATTTAAATAAATTGGAAGAGAGCATAGACAATCTTATTTACATTTCCATGTACATATAAAGTGAAATTGTACAATATTTTTATATTTTTTATGACAATAATTCTTCTTTGTTTTCTTGAAATACACTTATGTACATACATACATATGTATGTATTTAACAGCATCATCACACTTACTGCAATTTTGTTTAGATATATTAGTGTGGAGTTCTTGTATCCTGTTTTGTTTTCGTATGTGTGTTTGTTGAAACGCACATAAAGTACAAGGTCATTGCCCTAGAACGTCAAAACCTTGCAATGACTCACTTTTATAAATTTTGGAAAAAATGTCCAATTAACAATATATTAATTAATTGTACTTCAATTATATTCCAGGAGCATATTTATCCAAATCTTTGTCTTGACATCTGCATTAAATAATAATTGACAATATTAAAACAAAGACGAACAGAAGCAACAAAACATAAAGAACAAAAAAATATTAAAAAAAAAGAAAACTGAGGTAGGCGGAGGTCGATGTCTATATGACTAAAAAGTTGCATTTGCAGATGACCATGTCGACAGTCAGAAAAAACACGCGGATACATTTATATTAAGTGTTTACTACAGAACAATAGGCTTCCCTGAATCTTGGATTTACGATTTTTTATTTTACCGGTAATATTTAGCTATACAAGTAGAAATTATACATAAGTACATACATATATATTCATATGTATATGTAGGATGAAAAATATAACCTTTTTGGCAAAGAATACAATTTGATTTTGAAAAACAAGCATTTTTCGTAATGCACATTGCCATCACAAAAATCAAATAAAATTGTGTGATCAAAGATGTCTTTGTTGGGAAATTGTACAAAACTTACCTGCCAATTGTTTTTTCAATAGCAACGACGACTGAAGTTCGGACATCTTTTTTGGAAATTGTATTGTGTTTCTATGTGAACAAAAAACTTTGTTGTTGCTGATTGATTTTTCTTAAAATAATTTTTTCTTTACTTATTATTTATGGGTTATGAGTATATGGACCACAAGCTCAGTTATTAATTTATATACCAAATATAATTTCCCAAACGCCGCAGAGGATCAAATATACCAACGATTAGCCGTCTAGGTGAATTTCTTTGCAGCTATAAGAAAAATTGGCAAATCTTTACTGCAAATATTAAATAGCGAGTAAATATCAAATACTCATTACCTAAGTACCAACAAATACAGGGTTGCATTTTTTAAAAATGTGTTTATACAGGTTTCGGATGTCGTCGCCAAAAATTCGTCCAAATTTATGTGTAGAATCGCCAAAAATATATACATGATTTAATATATAATTCGTTTCCTTCCATACAAATTTGTTTAAACGTTAGATAAAAAATAAACTTTGTTTATATTTTGTTCGCACGTCACCGCACAGTGTGGTCAAAGGCAAATGAAGTAAACATTTTTAAAATATTCTGTTATTTTTTATATATTTCAAAACAATACGCTGACATAATTTTAGGATTATCTCAATTCGTCTAGACGTGAAAAATATTCAAAGTCTTCACTCTGAAATAAGTATGAAAAAAGCTTATTTTATATAAAAATATAATACAATTCTTTCACTTTTTTCGCAAAGTTCCGTTAAAGAAAATATTTGTTTTTAATATTTTAAAGGATAATTAAGAAATTTTGAATTGATCTATGTTTACACCCTACATCAGTAATAGGTCGAAAATGGTAAATAGTAAAAAATTAACGAAAAAAAAAGTAATAATCATTATTTTTTAGTAAAAACATTATATTTAGTCTTTTTTACTAAATAAAAAATAAAAATCATATATTTGGTAAACAGACAACTTTAAATATTCGTACTTAACATCTAACGTTTTTATGAGTGTATCTCAATTAACAAGTATGAATAAAAATTAATATTCATTTGAAGAAAATGTAATATTTTCTCATATCAAATGTTATTTCTAAATAATTCTTATTCTAAAATAAATTTATACTTAAATATAAAAATTAATAGCATTTTATCAATTTGATACTAAATGCTTTTGTTAAATCAGGCTATATTAAGGAAAATACTAAAAACGTATTTTTAAATTGCTAATAAAAGTCTTATGCCAAGGAAAAAATAACATTTAATGTTATTTTTTAAGCTTTGCAAATTTTACCCGAATGATAATAAAAATCATGTTTTAGAATTTTTACTCTACATTTTTTGCAACTTCATATAAATGCATGTGTTATCTGTTTAAAGAAAAAGGTCTCAACGACCACCTAACAATCACTATACGGACCCCCATTTGAAAACCCTCGTTTAAAATGCTAAAAATAGACGTAATAGTTTTACTAAGCGAATACCTATTTAATAAATAGAAAATTCGGAAAGCAATAAAAAATCGCCATGTATAGCGAAAAATCGGCACATCTGACAACCCCGGTTGTAAATTGTTGCTGCATAGTCTTAACGCGCCGTCCACACACGCTTTTTTCATGTTCGAGCAATGAACAAAATTTTGTGCGCACATGCATTTGGAGAGTGTGTACCTAACATGTTCATGTTTTCTTCTTGTTCGCACACCATTGTTCGCACAATTGTTCGAGCAACCATGTCTGACATCAAACGTCATTTTGTATGCGG
>MINK01003299.1:0-11057 GCA_001735545.1 Phormia regina
AAATAAAAATTTAACTTCAGTCCAGATATTCTAATTTAGAAATTTACTTATTCTGAGCCGTTCCTAATTCTATTCTATTTGAAAGAACTATTGATTCTGTATTTTGGCCTAATAATACGTTGTTCGTGAGTACGTAATAAGGAATAATCCTAGAACGAACAATGTCGTCAGACTTACAACGGATGTTAATCATTATTCAAAAATCAAAATATTGTTTACCAGAACGTTCCAGTCTTAACACCAAATTAACTACACTGTTTATTGAAAGTTTTGCGTTAAATTGTCATATCATTGTTTTTTTTTTTTTTGAAACTTGGCTAAAAGAAAGTATTTATAATATAGAAATACTGTCTGAACGATACAAAATTTAAAGGGGAGATAGATTTAAAGAGCCTTTCTAAGTCAGAAACAGTTGCTAATTTTCTGTTTGCGAAGCTTACACTGGAGTTCGTAAGTCAACGTCAACGTTTCTATTCGTCCATCGCAGAACTATCAACCAATTCAAATTAAATTTTTTCGAACCGACTATGCTAATGGTGATTCATAATGAATTAAACCAATTTATTGATTAAGTTCAGAATTAAAATGTTGCTAAATGAAATATTATTATTTTTCTGAACAAATAATTATTAAACAATTGTATTCGTAAATAATTATGTATATATTGGATTTTTTATACTTTTTACTTTTTTTACTTTTTATTAATGATTTTCCTTTAAATATTCATTACTGCAAAATTTTGATGTATGCAGATGATGTTAAAATATTTAAAACAAGTACAAATCCTTATGATCAATGATGATTAAACTGGAATCCAAATATTCTCGTTCGACCATACAGGCTTCAAACGATGAAAAGTAGAAGAAATGTACATCATTTATAATAGACGTTCTTCAAGGAAAATTTGATAGCCAACCTTGATCCGTTTTGTAAAATATGTTCAGAAGTTAATTCGTTATACAATTATGTGGACTTTCAAGACTAACCTTATAATATAAAAATGAAAAAAATAAAATTTGTGATAAAAAACATGCAAAATCTAATTTAACTACACCAGCTTTAGTAACAACTCAGTTTTCTAGAGAGAGTTTAAGTGTCATTAACACTAGAAATACCTTAAGAGGCAAAGATGGTACGCAGAAAGGAACTATTCCAAAACAAGGAAATAAAAACCATTAGTTCCAACTGGTATGCTTAGGTATCAAAATAGTAATAAGAGAAATTTAAGTCCCTAAGAGGAGGTCAATTACAAATCCAAAAATGAAATGCCCTTGACTGGCAACCGTTTTGCTTTTTTGAGTGATGATGTGAACATCATCAAGAAAAAGATGGTGATACTATTTAAGAATCATCAAAGCCACCGAAAATGCAAATGGTGTTGCAAAATTAAAAAAACGATATATACAATGAGGAAAATCTCTCATTGCCTAAATTAATGTAATTCAGTTGATTAGTGTAGACATTTTTACACTTATCAACTGAAAAGTAGTAAATTATTGATAGTGGTAATTAAAGGCATAGAGTCCAAACGAAATCAAGGAGGCCCTCAGTTAATGTTTAGAGTGGAATTGGAACCAGATGAAAGGAAGCTAAAAAGAAATGAGACTCATCTTTTGTACTCTCTGCGATATCGTTATAGTAAATATAGAGGAACATCTTAAAAGGAAAGGACCTGTCAAATGTGGCAATTGTCAAGGATTTTGGAACACTAAAAATTATTGCACTTTGCGTACTGTATGTGTTACATGCATTATAATGTAATATTTTAGCGAAAGGTCTCAAAATAATATGCAACTGCGGTGGCGAGCATTCAGCTAACTTTCGCGGATGCCCAGTATACAATGAATAATTGAAGAGATTAAGGAAAAACAAATTCTAAGAAGAGGTGATGTCATACAGACATGTGGGTTCACGTTCCGACATGTGCTGTGCAATATCGAAAATCTGCCGTATAAACAGCTTTCACTATATCAAAGGAATGTCAACAAGATGGTCAATCATCTCATCGCCGAGACTTGCACCCCTCTTGGCAGTCTCATCCGCAATATGATTACCATTTTCTGTGACCCCGGATCCAAACTAGCATATCATTCGAATGTCCCGGTATCTCATTAAGAGACACTCTGGATTCCGTAGTTAACCTTGATGTCGTATAGACATCTGCTAAAAATCTTACGGCTGCCTTGCGTTTAATAGCGAAAATCTCCGCTTGAATATTACTGCATTCATTTGGCAGTATGAAAGGTACCCTAATACCATAATTCTCAATATAGAAACCACTCCCAACCTTCCCCATCCGTTTCGACCCATCGGTGTAGATTTTCAGAACAGATGAGTAGTTTTCTGGGTGCCATATATAGCTTACAGGAAGAGAAGTAGAAAACTGACAGTCAAAGAATAGTTTCGGAGTACAGTAATTAACATCATCACGAATGCACTCGTAGTTCAAAATGCGAGCATGACCATAGTCGCGTCTATGCTACGGACATCCTATTTTAAGTCTATCCGCAGTTTTAAGGGCTATTTATCTAGCCAGTAAGTCCATTGGTAACCAGTTGAAGAGAGCCCGCGTCGGTGTGCTGCGCAGTGCCCCCGCGATAAGGATGGCTATCGACCTGAGTACCGTCATGAAAACATTATGAGTTTCTCTTTCCAACGCTTCCTATCAGGTATTTAGAACTCTCAGAGAATTTCAGTATAGTGCCATTTAGTTTAGAAGGGTTAAATTCCTCAACCTTATATTTCTTAGTAAAGACCGCCAGCTCCGTTTTAACTGGATTCACACTAAGACCGCAACAGACGCACCATTCACTTGAGATCTAGAGCAGCCGCCATGCATTGAAATAGTGTTTACATTACAAACACAGCATAGCCTGAATTAATAGTGAAAAGTTTATTTAAAATAATAAGCGATTGGACGCTATAAATATTATTGTACTAGTGAAACTTGTGTTGGATTAAATTTAATGATAAAAAAACAAATAAATAAACAAAAGAAGAAAATGTGATATAAAAGTGTTATAACAACCTCCTATAGTTAACTTAAAAGAAATTTATATTTCAGAATATAACAAAAACTATTTAACCGCAAAACCATTTGATAGAGCTCGCTCTTATTTCCCCGTAATTAATTTACATAAAAAAACACACACACACAAGAAATTATACAAACACAAAATTGTTTAGAGGAAATCATAAAAGAAAACATCCCAATAAGCATTGATTCAAGCCTTATACAATTTTTAAAATTGTTTGTTTATAATTACTGTATATTTGAAATATATTGTATTTAATGTGAAATTATATTATATATTGCAAGTGTTAGTATTTAAAAAAAAATTTCAAATATTCAACAAATATAAAATATAAAAATTTATATTTGTCATTGTTCTTAAATGTAAGTTTGTTTTAAAATTTCACATCCAATAAAATTTTTGCGAAAGACTTGAATTTATTTGTATTTTCAAATATACCTTCTGTATGTTTAACTTATATAAGTTAAATTTAATATTAAATTTATGTTCATAAAAAAAAATCCAAACAGTTTGAATTTTTTTTCAAAATAAAAATAAAATTTAATTAAAAGAAATAAACAAACGAAAAACAGTTTTTGTCTTGAAATTTTAAAGTCTTGCGCTATGATAAGTGTTCTTCGCTGTACAAACTATAGAGAGGTGGGTAGTAAATTTATTATTATGAGTGTGTTGAAAACCAAAAAGTTAAAATATAAGTGAGAACAAATTTTGGACAATTTATGGAACTCATCTCGACAAATGCCCATCTGTAATTCAAATATCGATAATGTTAATTGTTGTTCGACTGATTCAGAGAATATTTGGTATAATGATGTTGATATTGATCAGCTCAATTATAATATAAGTGATTCAGAAGAATCAGACCATGTAGGACCTATGTCTATAGAAGCAGATAGCCAATTTATAAGTAACCTAACAGCATGGATCGTTGAACACAACATTATAAATGACGCCGGCAACAGTTTACTAAAAATTATTTCAAAAACATTTCTGGTCTTCCTTATGATATTCGAACTTAAAAAAAAACCCTAAAGATGCACCAGTTCAAAAAATGTGCTCTGGGGAATATACACAATATGGCTTAGCTGATGCTCTTACTGATTTTTTAATGCAAAGGAAACATCTACAAATTTAGAATTAAATATAAATATAGATGGCTTACCACTTTCCAAAAGTTCCAATTTGCAAATATGGCCCATTTTAATAAACATAAATGGAAATGATAAATTTATGTAGTTGGAGCGTACACTGGGAATTCCAAATCTGGTGATAGTAATCTATATTTAAAGGAATTTATTGATAAACTTGCTTTATTAATACAAAATGGGCTTTTATATAATAATATTATATATAATGTTTCTTGTCGTGCTTTCGTATGAGATTCTCCTGCGAGATCCTTTATACTTGGTGTTACAGGCTATAATTCGTGCATCAAATGCAAACAGCCTGAAGAATTCATTTTAAGAAAAATTATATATAGATTACAATACAGTGACTTAAGAACCAATTCAGACTTTAGAACAAAAAGTGATCAAAATCATCATAAATTACTTAACAAAATGTATATTGAAAAGCTACCAATTAATATAGTAAAAAGTTTTCCTTATGATTATATGCATGTCGTTTGTTTAGGTGTAATAAAATCATTGCTTATTTTTTGGGTTAAATGTCGCAATCAAAAATGTTCATTATCTCAACAGAAAGTTCGTGATCTTGATAGTAATATTTTATTTATAAAAACACAGATGCTAAAAGAATTTGCTAGAAGACCTCATAGTATTCTAGATGTTGAAAGGTATAAGGCAACAGAATTAAGGGCTTTTCTGTTGTATACGGGAGTTATTGTACTAAAGGATATTTTATGTCCTATACTTTACAGCCACCTTTTACAACTAAGTTTGGCTATTTGAATTTTGTTGCACCCTATCAACTGCAAAGAAAACAATTACTGTTTTGTTAATAGAATTTGTAAAAAATATTTCTGAATTTTATACAGACACTCTCTTGACATTTAATTTTCATTGTCTCACTCACTTAGCGTATGATGTATTAGCATATGGGTCTTTGGAATCATTTAGTGCATTCAAATTTGAAAATTTTTTATCTAAACTAAAAAGAAAATTCAAAAAGAAGAATCAAATAGCATCACAACTATATAATAGACTAGTTGAAGATAGCCAATTTATAAAGTCTGATTCGGTTCTAGATGAACCACTTCCTGCAAAAGATTTAAGTCATATAAAATTCACAAAAATAAATAATTTATATTTATCCAATAAATCGCCAGATAATGTTTATGGCGTAGGTGAAAACATTTTCTCAATAACAACTATATTTATATAATATTTTTTTTAAGTAAGCAAGTAAGCAAATAAATAATCTTACAGATTTTTTTATTTACCAATAAAATCATCTAAATTTGGAATAAAAACCTGTACGGAAATCATATATTCAGTCGAAATTTTTATACATCAGGATAAAGAAATAAAAAAAAAAATTATTACGTTTAATGATGTTGATAAAAATCAATTTGTTTTTATTCCTTTAGTTCATTGCTAAAATGGATCAAAATTCACTTTATCAAATTTCCATGTTATATCCTTCAAACTTTTCCATGACGAACACGCAAGGTTCGAGATCTAATTCTGTAAATCTTAGTGGTAAGTATATTCATTTAAAAGTAAAATTTATTGTTTTTATTAATATGTATTATTATTATTATTATTATTATTATTATTATTATTATTATTATTATTATTATTATTGTAGATGTAAGTATTATTAAAGACGAGATGATGGAGGATTTAAAAAATGTGGAAACTAGAATAACTTAATGTAGTCTTTCAAATCAAAAGTTGTATTCCTTATAGAAATTCAAGATTATACAATATCTACTAAAAGAGTCTTAGCACGCCAAAAAAAATTTTACTTCGAAAAAAACCCTTTTTCTTCGCTTGAAGGCTTTTTAAATTTTGAGTCTGAAATTCAAAACGAAGAGGAAAAATATAGTCAATCAAATTTCTATTTATCTTCAATATTTCGTATTGAATATATTACATTAACTTCTAGGTTTCCGATTTCGAAGGACATTCATCGAATTGCATGCAAAATTATATTAAATCTATATGGAGGAAACTAATAGACGTTGGAACTGCTCAGCATTTATGCTGGAAGGGCACTGACAAAAAGAAATCTGTACGATTTTTAACAATTACACAAGCGTTAAAAGGTATAACAATAGAAATTTTCAAAAATACGTTTTCAATAACAAGCAGTTTTTTATTGCATTTCATTATCATTAAGACTTTTCTTTAATTTGTTTTTATTGTAAAAGAAGTAATTTACAATTTACAGAAATTTAAGTCTCCAAGAGACAAATAAACAAAAACTAAATGATAAACCCTTGGCTGGCAACAGTTTTGCTCTCTTGAGTGATGATGTAAACAATCATCAAGACAATGGTACTATTAAAAAACAATCAAAGCCAGCGCCAATATATCTTTGTGAGCTAAGCTCCAACAAATTGCTAAATCATTTATTGATCTTATTGCAAAAAATACTTTTCATGTTGTTCGCATTAAAAAAAGGCGGTGTGCATGAAACTAAAATCTACTAAACGATCAACGAGAGATTAACGAAAAAATGAGTTATTTGTGAATATTCTTCTGGAATGCAAATGGCCTTATCCAACATAAATTCGAGTTATCTCACTTCATGCAGAAAAAAAATATTGATGTGATGTTGGTCTCAAAAACTCAACTCACCAATATATATATATATAATTTTTTTATATTTCAGGTTACACATTTAACTGCACAAATCATCCGTATGGAAAGGTACTTGGTGGAATCGGTATAATAATCAGAAGACGAATACAAATTTCGAAAACTTCTCAGATTATAATGATACCAAAGCCCGGAAAGGATTTAACTGAACCATCATCCTATAGACCTACTAATCTTCCTTGTTGTATGTCAAAACTATTTGAAAAATATTGCAAAAGAAAATCATGCCAATCTTAAATTATAGAAATATAATCCCAGTTCATCAGCTTGGATTCCGTGAAAATCATAGAACAATTGAATAAGTTAATCGCCTGACTGGAGAGATTAGAAAATCTTTTGAATTAAAGAAATATTGCTGTTCTATCTTCTTGGATATAGCTCAAGCTTTTCACAAAGTATGCCATCAAGGTTAATATATAAAATAAGCCACCTTATCGATTGATCATTTAGAGTGAAGTATGATAAATTTGTGACAGGGGAATTTGAAGTGAAAGCAGGTGTCCCACAGGGTAGTGTTCTAGGGCATATTCTATATACTAATGACACAGCAATATTGAGTTCACATGAAAACCCACATGTAACTTTTAATAAACTAGATGTTTGTCTTAGACATGTGGAGGGGAGAGATCTGTCCACCAGTTAAACTCAATAATATTGTCATTCCCCAGTCTTATTATGTCACATACCTTGGTATTCATTTGGATAGGCGACATATGTAGGCCGTTATATAGAAGCCAAGAGAGTTAGTATGAACTTAAAAGCTTCCAACTTTCGTTGGTTAATAAATAGGCAATTGAAACTCAGCCTTGATAATAAAGTCATCATGTATAAAACCATTTGAAAACAAATTGTGGGAACGTTCAGCAAAACGAGTATTTATCTTATACAGAGGGCCTTAGGACCATGACGGGTACACCTTGGTATATAAGAAACGAGTATATCCATAAGGATTTAGATTTACCCCTTATCAGGGATGAGTTCAACAAATTTAATTCAAAATATATAACAAAATTGCATAGTCATCCAAACCCACTTGCAAGACAACTAGCAGAAGCCCGAATACATTTAAGGCTTGAAATCCTTTGGTTTGAAGGTTTGCCACCCTTGGGTAAGAAGACCACCTTACGCGTAATTTCTAGTTTCCACTATGATGGTTTATCTTTTCCCCTGCGTATGCTAGGTAAACACTCACCACTTGGGTTGGTGTTATTACTGCCCCATATAATGATGATTAGTGTGTTTTTGCTGTTTGCCATGTAGAGCGAGATCACCCGTGCTGTACCTACTTTCCCAAGCCGTAGTAACTGTATCTTCATCACTAAAATCAGATAAGATGGCAAACATTAGCCTTTAATTGTTAGGCCACAAAACCGGTCCTGGTGGATCCATGGTTCCTGGACCATTATGAGCTCCTCCTAATTGTTGGTAACCTGGAGGAGCAGAGCAGTGGCGCTGGTTTAGAGTGGTGGATGTTGATGTGTGTCACCTCCCCATTCTTCGTGTTGTCAATGATCCTGACGTTGACGTCCTCCTGGACACATTCCAGAAGCGCGTCCTCGTCATTAGATTCGTCCGTGTAAACAGAGAGACCACCTACCATCTCTGTGGGAGAGTGTGTGTCCTCTTTGTCGCACGAACTAGTCTTATCAATAACTACAGTGAAATCTGTGGACTGTACGGCAGAAACTACCGTTGGAGCAGAATTGCCTTTGTTGTCACTGCGATAGAGCCGGGGAAAGATATTAAAACCTTTCCTTGTTTCTTCCTCAACATCAACAATTCCTCGATGATCCTTCGGGAGCTGTAACCTACACAACTTTCCAATTATGTGTCGGTAGGTGAGGATCACAACAATATTTCCTCGGAATTCGATGGTTCGGCAGGAAAGACGGCAATGGTCTCAGGCCTCTGCGGTATTTCACTTCCATACATCTTCTATTTCGTTAACAGCGAGTTTTAGTAGAGACGCTGAGCGTGCGTATACGCAAGCCATTAACTTACAGTGGCCTTTGTTCCAACCAATGTCATAACATTGGGAAGGTAGTCCTGAATTATCCTTGAGGTTGTGCGGGCTTGGAACGTTTAGTCCCTGGTTGCTGACTCTAACTATTGGCTTCCTCCTCTGAAGCCTAATTGAGGCTAGCAATGTGGGCTTTAGCCCATTCCATGGAGCGCCAAAAGTGGGTAAACACCTCTGAAATAATTTATTTTCTTAAGATAGCGAGAAAGGTAAATGAGAATAGTCGAATGAATTTCCAAAAATAAAAACGATTATTTATTTCTTATAAAATATTAAATCAAAAACCACAATTCATGATAACAAATATCTCAAATTAGTATACACTTTCATGATTATTAAAGATAAATAAAGAAAATTAAAAAAAAGAACTTTTAATACTTAGTTGGACCTTTTTTACACATTTTAGACTATTTGGCATAGATTCTTCTAATTTTCTGGTATATTCGGGTGGAATTTTTATCCATTCATCTAATAATGCATCCTTTAGTGCTTCTTTGCTTGTAATCTTTCTTTTTCGGATCTGGCGGTCCAAAAGATCACAAAGATTTTAATGGGATTAAGATCCGGGGATTGGGGGGGGTGATCCAGCATGTTTGGTGTGTTTTTGTCGCAACCACTTCTTCGGCAAACGGGAGGTATGCTTGGGATCATTGTCTCGTTGAAAGATCCAATGTCCAGGCAAATTCAATTTGGAAACACTTGGTGCAGGACTTTTTGTCCAAAAGTTTTACGTAGCATTGAGCATTCATTGTCGTGTCAATGAAGTCAAGCTCTCCAGCTCCAGATGCTGGAAAAACCGCCCAACCATTTCTGAGCCTCCTCCGTGCTTAACTGTACACTGGATATTTTGCTTAGCCAGCTCCTCATTCTTTTTTCTCCAAATTTTTTTCATTTTTTACCTCCGAAGATCTCGAACTTACTCTCATCCGTGAACAAAAAATATTTAATAGTATTTTTTTAAACCTACGAAATATGTTCAGGTTCACTTAGCCCTCACAACTTAACTTACATTTCTCAACGGATTCTTCGGTTTCTATATAGTAGGACGAAGATCATCAGAAGATATTCGAAATCCCAGAAAATCAATTTCGCTCTTACCAAAACTACATTTATCTTGATTGATGACAACACCACACTCTTAAAAGCGTTCAAATACAATCTTGAGATGTTCCATGCGCTCAGTAGTTGATTTTGAAAATATTAGGACATCATCTATATACACAAACACAAAGGATAATCCACGAAGAACTTCATCCATTAGCATCTGAATACTTTGTGCAGCATTTCTTAAAAAAAACGGCATTTTAAGGAATTCATATAATCCAAAGGGACTTATTAGTGCTGTTTTTGGTACATCATTTGTTCGTGCATTCTATCAAATATGATACAACTTCGAAACAACTGAGGTATTGGATAACGATCTGGGACTGTTACGGCATGCATATTATACATACTAAAATTTTGAACTAAAACTTTGAATTGACGCAGATTTTAAAAGTTTTCCCGAGACTTGCAATAATGTTGTGCCATCGACTAAAGTTTTATTATTAAGATCTGGGAGAAGATGATAATGTTTTAGAAAATCTGTTCCTAAAATATGTACAATTTGTACACTTGCACCATTTGCAGCATATCTAGAATTTTGATTCGTTGGTATATGAGGAGACGATATTTCTAATTATTTAATTCAAAAACTCGGGGTCACCAGTTAAATGTTGTTATTAAAATAGATTTATTCATACAAATTTAAACAAAACTAACTTCATTTATTGAAAATTATCAAAAGAAAAAAATATAAAATCAAAGCATATTTGATAAAAATAATTTTTTAAATTTCAAATTATAAAGTACAAATTTAATGTAGTAACACCATACTGTCAAAGTTGAATTTAAAAAAATATCTTGATAAATGCCTACATATATTCGCTAAACACACAACAAATATTAAATAAGCCATTTTTTTAGTTTTTTAATGAAAAAATTTAGTTTGAATACTTATGATATATTATTACGATCTGAATAACCCGGCGTTGTGCGGGTTTTATTGATTAATAATATAAATTAAAATTATTTTTTTTTTTATGAAAAATTCTTCTACAGTAAAGGATGTTTCAACATGACATGGAATCCGTTTTGACATGGAATCACTGATTTCGATATTCTTTAAAAATATAATAAACCATTATATGAACGAAAAAGTACCACAATGTCCCCTAA
>MINK01003302.1:0-15237 GCA_001735545.1 Phormia regina
GGGGATACCGAGAAATTTAGTAAAAAAACTCATTTATTTCTTTAACAATTTGAAAATTTCGAATGATTTTTATATAAAAAATTTTAATATTTTTATGAAACTTTTAAAACTTTAGCTTATTATCTTATAAAAAGTGAACTTTGAACCGCGATAAAATCTAAACTATAATGAATTTAAAAATATTGAAGAACTTTTCTTCTTATTAAAAAAAAGGAGTCTGCTACCGAATTTCATCGAAATCGGAGGTACTAAGGTCATGAATTGCGTTTGTTCGAAAAATGTTGTTTTTTTTTCCAAATTGGAAATTAGTTTCCGAATTTTTGTGCTGAAAATTAAACAAATTGGTTCAATTATAACTCAAATATCGGGAAAAACTTATTTTTGGTTTTTTGAAGCCCTTGCTTAAGCTAAAGATTTTTATTTTTAAATAAATCGGTAATCAATATTTTTATAAACTTTTGTTTTTCTTTTAATCAACCAAATTCACTTATAAACAACCGAGTTATGAGTCTCACACACAAACATGTATATTAAGCATTAATAAGTGTGAATGTATGAAAGCATACTTTAAGGCGAAAATTTTATTTGTCGGTAATATAATTCGATCATGATAACATTATTTCCCTACCCAAAATGAAAACTCTTAATGAAAAATTCGTACTAAATATTAAAATTTGGGAAAATAGTTGTGAAAATCATTTCATTTTCCTCCCCCAGAAGCTTGAACTGCATCATCGCTTGCACTACATACACTATAAACTTATCTTAAAATCAGAGAATTGAACATTTTTTTTTTGTATAAAAATACCTAAAATCCCAATTTAACGTTGTAAGGGTTTGAAAACACTTTTTGGCTGTTTATCATACATATTTAGAGATATATCATTAAAGTAATTCCAAGTCGATTTGAGCTTTACAATTAGAGAACTTAACAAACAAATTATTATGTTTTGTTTTTCAAAATTTGGATAGGCCTTGTGGGCTGATCCTCTGGTTATACTTTAGATGGAAAAATTTTATCCTTTTTGCCAAAATACCAAACAATTTTTAAGGTATCAATTTCAGATTAGTAAACTTTTTAACGAACTCGTATTTTAATCAAATTACTGCATTGTTAAACCCGCCCAGTTAAAAAAAAAAAAAACTTAAAAAGGGGCTAGAAATGAGGTAAACAATTAATTCGGCCTAAATATCACTTAAACTTATAGATACCTAGGTAAGCTTATTTTTTACAGATTTAAAAAAATATATAAAACTTCTTTTCTATCATAAATTAATTTTTTATGATTTTTCAAGAAAATTACATACGCTAGATAGCCAACTTTGGAGATTCACCCACTATTCCATTGACAAGTTAGGTCGGTTAGATTGGCACTCCTCTAAATCAGCTCGAAAATACCTTGAGATATTGGGATATCTCCAACGGTTCAATAGTTACAGAATAATTTTCAAAAACTGCGTTTGGAACCAAAGCACAGTGGAGCAGAATTAAACATTTTAGAAAATAAATTTACATGAAATTTGGTATAGACATATCAGAATAGTGAACAATGTTTAGCTTGGAAGAGGGATTGAACAGACCCCTCAGAGCTGGAGCTAAGGCAGCTCATAGTAGAGTACATCTGACATAAGAAAATTTTAATTGCGTGCAAAGTTATTGTTTTTGGTCGGATTTCTTATTGTTATTTTTTTGCATATAAGGAGTGCGATCAAAAAATCTTAACATAAATAAAATTTAATCATTTGTAAACGATTAATCTTAGAGTTTTGATTGTTCTTTTGTTTAATCGATAATATAGAATAATATAATTTTTATTCTTCTAACCAGACCTTGTATCGTAACCCTTCCATTTGAGATTTGATGGTTGTTTCAGCTATTTTTTTTGGAACAATCTGCCCCTCTTTTTTTGGTGCTCTTGAATTCTATTTTCATAAAAGTCCAATATCTCTTCAAGAGTCTAAACTCTCGGTAATTTATAGAATTGTCCGCTCTTGATAAAAATACTATGTAATTGTTTTGGTACCAGGACGTTCTTAAGCATTAACATGATGACAAATCGTACCAAAAATAAGTAGACCAATTGTGCTCTCTTATGAAAGGAAAAATATTTTTTTGCAAACGTTCCTTGTTGTATTTTTGCTTCTTTTGCAAAAATACACAGCTTTTCGGTTCTAAAATTATCTTAACATATTCTCGAGCATCATCAACATACAAATATTGACTCCCTTTTTTCTCTAAAACTTTTTATTTAACAACATACCTATTATAATTTTATACTTTTCTGAAAGCCCAATAACTTAAATGGTCAAGATACACACCCTCCCGAATTTGACTTTAGTCTGTACACAGAAAAAAAAAATATTTTAAATTATGTATTAATAAAATAATTAATTAACTTTGTATTGGAATTTAATTATATTATTCATTAATATAATTAACTTTATAATTGGTTTAAAATATTTGTTTAATATTATCATTTTGATGATTGAAGCAAAATCAATTAAAAATTAATTAATATTAGCAATTTCGTAATTGAAGTCGATTTTTACTTTTTTCTGTGTATTTTCTCAAGTTTCAAAGTACGAATCGGCGATCGGAATGCAGTTTAAGAATCTGTAACATAATGTAAAAATCTACGGGACTTTGGAAAATATGACTTATTAAATTTTAAAGAGGCGTAATTTCTGTTCTATAAAAGATATTGATTTAAATCTTTTTCTATATAACGATTAATTATGTAAGCTAAACAATTAAATTTATATGAGGAAAATCGAGTATAAATTTCTTCAGTTTTTTGTGGAACGAGAAACAAACATTTGGCCAGGAATCAGGGATGGAAAATGAAAATATTTTTCGGTATCAAAATAAATTTCAGTACTTTTTTCATCCTTAAAGTACCAAAATTTGAAAGTATATAATTTTTATTTTTAAATATATTGAATACCAAATATATTATTTATTTAATATCAATGAATTTAGTTTATATACTAAATTACAGTTAAATAGTTTTGGACAACAGCTTTAGCAATACCAAATTATTACTTGATTTTATTCAGATTAAATAATTTTTAATACGAATTGTTAAATATCCAGCTGATTGTTAAAAAGTATCAAATGATTCGAGGAAGTACTTCGGTACTTTTGAATATTAAATAGTATCAAAAAAAGTACTATAGTATTAACTTTTCCATCTCTGCCAGGGATTAAAAAATGGTTTATGTTAGAGATTCCCATCTTTGAGCTCCCATTGCTCTAAGGGGTTTGTTGTGTCCTCCTCTCAAACTGAACATTGTACGCTTCTCTGCTACGCCTAAACCAAATTTTACGTAAACCAAACCAGTTGATTTCAAAAAATTGTGCATTTCAGTTATTTTTATTTATAAATCTAAACCAAACTATACCAAAAAATAACTAATACCTCTTGTAGCGTACTGAAACCCATTTGAAAGACAAGGATGTACCATAAAAAAAATCAAATATACTCCCACCACCCCTTCTTACTATTTAGATAAGATTCAAAGGAAGTTAAAAAATAAGAAATAAAAGGACACAAAAAAGAATAAGAGAAAAAGAAAAAACGAAATTGTATAACAAAATGTTATAAAAATCTAAAAATAATTACCTTAAACTTCCGACAGGTGGCGATGCATACGGTATGCCCAGATAAGCTTCCACTAATGATGGCGATGAACGTACAACAATGCCACGCACCAGACCGTACTTCGTTTTAACCGTATTTGTGCTCAATTTTACACCACTGCCATGAAAACCTTCCGATGTATGCCACAACGATGACAACAGTATCAGTATAATCAAAGTGCGTGAAAATACCAACAACGATGGCAGTTGTAAGTGAATAGTAGAAGTAGCAATGGAATTATATTGCTGTTGTTGCTGAGAATTTTGCAGTAACTGCGAAGACTGTTGTCGATATTGTTGATGATGATGCTGATGATGATGTTGTTGATAATGGCAATATGGCGTCCCTGTCTTATGGGGTTGAGAATTTAATAGTAATATTAAATTCCCTAGAGATGGTCTATATATTGTGGAAGATGCTGTTGTTAACGTTGTTGTTGTTGAACAATAGGGAGTTGAAGCAAAAGATGAAGAAGAAGTAGTGGAAGTAGAAGACGTAGAATATGCACAAGTATTAAATGTTGTTGTTGCTGTTTGTCTTGATGTGTCTGTATATGTTGGTGTTTTCAAAACATTTTGTTGGTTGGCCTTATAGTCTGCCATTTTTGTCGGTTTTTTCAATTTTCCACCACATGCTGCAATAACGTTACTATAGTTATAGTCTATAGATGTTGCTGTTTTTAATGTTGATGTTGTTGTTGTTGTTGCTGCTGTTTTTGTTTTTGTTGATGATGTTTTAAGTCGTCGTGTTAACACATGCACTGTTGAATCTTTAAAATATTTTAAAATTTTTACTAACACTAACGGAAATCCGTAAATATGCCAAAAGCAACAACAAATCTTATACAATAAAATGGTATATAGGAAATGTTGGCATTTCTTTAGATATTTTTGCAATTTACTTTCTTTAATTTTTAAATGTCTGGAATTTTCATAGGAATTATTTTTGTGCATCAAAAGAAATTGTTGTGCTGATTTTATATGATTCGATAAGTTACTTTTGTGGGAACTTTGAGAAGTCTTGTTTAATTGTTGTTCAGATTGTTGAGGGGTATTTGGTGGAGAAGTTAAATGTGTATTGTGGTTTATTGGCTTAAAGCTTTGGAGAATTGTTTGTCTGAAGTTGCAGTTTTCTGTTGAATTTTGTTGAAGAGCATCTTTGAGGAGGTTTTGTTGTTTATTATAGGGATATTGAAATAATTCTTTTTGTTCCAGTTCTCTATAACTTTTTGGTAGATCTTTCCCATCATTTTCATTGTTAAATTCTAAAGCTACTCTGAAAGCTTTTAATGTTTTTTCCAAAGTTTCTTTTAATTTCAATAAAGTTTTATTTTCCAATCGATCTTTATTTTCTAATGAACATTCCAATAAAGTTTTATTTTGCGATCTTATTGCAATATGATCTTTATTTTCTAATGTACTTTTAGAGTTATTTAACGGGCCATAATTTTCAGGAGAATATTGAACATTGTTTAACTCTTTTTGATTTATTTGTAATCTACAGTTTTTCTCTGAATCTTTGAAACTTTCATAATCTTTCTGTACAGATTTTATTTGTGAATAGAGATTTAAATCAACTTTACTTTGATGTTCGTCTTCTTTATTAAATTGACTCCACTTATTAAGAGAACATTGAAGATCTTTGTTTACTTTAAACTCTTTAATATGGAGAGAAGATTCTGCATTATATTTCTCTTCTCTGAGAGGATTTTCTTGTTTATATATTAAAGAGGAATTATAAACAATTTCTTTATATTTATTCTCCAGTTCTTTTTTAATTTCATTATAATTTCTCTTATTAAATCCTTTAGCACCATTTTGAGCTTTTAACTCAGCTTCACATTCGCTGAGAGGTTTTAATTTTTTATATGAAGTTCGATGAATTTTTAGTTCTTCTCCGGCAGAACTTGTGTGCGTTTGTTTATTATGCCTGAATTGGTAAGTTAGCTTATTGTGTTTATACTCTTGCTTATTCTTTAAAAGTTTCCTTAAATACTCTTTATCTTCTAAGCTTTCTTTCTTATACTCTTGCATTTGTATACTCTTAATAATTTGATAGCTTAAATTAGTTTCTCTTTTCTCTAATTGTAACTCTTTGTAATGATAATTGCCAGCTTTTAAAGAATTTAATTGTTCTTCCTCTACTTTAACTTGATTTTCAGGAATTTGTTGTAATCTTTTTAATGATATCAGTCTTTTAGGGCAAATTCCTACAAAATGTTTTATTATTTGCTTATTATGTAAAATTTTCTTTATTAATATTTTAACATATTTTTCTAGAGTTTTTTGGGTATCATAGTTAAATTGAATTAAAAAGTTTATTACAATTTTAAATTTAAATGAAATCGTTTTGAAACATTTTGCTATATTTAGCTGCTTTTGGTATTTTTCATTTTGTTGTGGATTTTTAGTTATAATACAATTTTTGAAATTAATTAAATTATTTAAATTATTTTTATTTTTAATTTTATAATTATAATTATTATAAGTATTTGTTTTAGTTGTTGTTGTGGTTTGTTTAGTTTTAGTTTTTGTTTTAGTTATAAGAATTAATTTATTTATTTGACTAATGCATAAAATTATTTTTAAATATAATAAATTTATTAAAAATTTTAGGTAATTTCTTTGTTTATATTTTGAAATTTTGATTTCCGTTTTATTGTTTTGAATTTCATAAAATATATGTGTGGCTGTTCTTGTGTGCTCTTTATAAATTTGTTTTCTCTTCTTGTTAATTTTTTCAGTGAAAAATAGCTTTTTAACTGTTTTAATGTTTTGAGTGTATGGATTTCCGTTTCCTGTTGCTGTTGTTGCTTGAGCTTTTGCTGTTGTAGTTGTTGAACTACTAACTTTAACTTTAACTGGAATTGTTTTTGTTTTTGCTTGTGTTGCCATTTCCATTTTATTCTTTTCATTTTCACTGCTGTCGTTTGGGTTTTTAATCTTCTCATTGTTGTTGTTTTGATGAACATTTTGTTGTCTTAGTGTATTGATGGCAAATATTATACAATTGGTAATGCACTTTTTTAGTTGTTGTACTTGTTTAAAATTTGCTGTTGTTTTTTGTTTTTTACAGTAGTTGAGTTTTTGTTGCTGTTATTGTTATTATTGTTCTATGTTACTTTTGTTGTTTCTGTTTTTTTTTGATTATATTGTATTTTTTCTGCTGCTTATTTTGTTGTTTTTTTATTATTAGTTGTTGAGGATGGAGGTAGTGCTTTAGTTTATATATAATTTTTTTTCTCAATATTTTTTTCTATATTGTTTCAATTTTTGGCTAAGTTTTTGTTTTTGTTTTTAGGTCACACAGTAGGTAAGGAATTGCTTGTATCTGCAACAAAATGTAAAAGAGAACGAAAAAAAAAAAATTATTGTTGAAAACTAAAACAATATGTAGGAAAATGGTTAAAGATTAATACAATTGTTACATTGTCAATTCCGGTAATCTACTTAGGTGGTATATATATATTTTTTTGATTTTGCTTTTTATTTTTAGATACATATTTTTTTATATTTTACTAAAACTCTAAAAGAAGTGATGATTTTATTTGTATTTTTTTATTCAATTGCTTTTATTTTTTGATAATCCTATTAAATCAACTTAAAGCTTATGTATTAAGTTTATGTGGCAATGGCGGAAAAACATTAACTTTTGTACTCTAAGGTATTAATGGCAGCTGGAAATTGTAAATTCATTTTATATTCAATTTATAATTTTGTTGTTTATATTCGGCGAGTTTAATAAATATCTAAGTATTAAAAGAGCTTAAGTTTTAAGAGAATTTACTTAAAATTGCCTTTAATTTAATGCTAAGATAATGATTTATATATATAAGTAAAGCTAAGAAATATATTTGTAAATGTAAATTATAGATTTCATAAGGAAATACTTATTCAGCGTTAGAAAGGTTTGTCAATTTTCGCTGAAAAGGAAAGAAAATTGATATTTTCTGGGTGCTTGTAAGAAATAATGACGATAGGATCATATCCATTATTTTGTATGTCGGTTGAAATGGTGTTTATAAAGTCTACTGATAACTGACTTAAATAATATATATGTCAAACGATTGAAAATCGTTACGAGAATTTTCGAGTTTCTGAAGATTCTGTTTATACTGAGGACTTTGTTATTATAAAGGAAGCTAGGACATTTTTTCTGTATTTGTAAGCTGAAAAAATAAAAACAATTTCTTTTAATAATAAAATAATGGATTTTTTATTTTTTGAAGCCCTTGTTTAAGCCAAAGATATTTATTTTTATATAGGTCATAAATATTTGTATAAAATTTCGGTTTATTGAATGAAATAAATTTGTTTATAAACAACAGAGTCGGCCAAGCCTACACTATTGCCTATGTGTACCAAAATTCGGGATGGGTCTAAGTATGGGCCTAAACTTGTGTTAAGTATAAAATAAGAAATAGTTACATAAAATATTACGTCGATACTGAGATTCATAGATATTTATGAACTTTTTTCTCTACTCCTAAGATAAACGGAGTGTCATTGTCACTATCTAGAGAAGCCAAATATTTGGAACTTATTCTTGATAATCTTCACAGCAGATAAAGTTGGAATTGGTATTTTCTTTGCACAACTGGACCTGAGACTGTACCACAAGCTACCGACTATTGTAGCATAATCCAGGCCGAAGTGATGGCCATAAAATAGCCACACAATGGGTGCAGTAGCCAATGCGTGTAGGAGCCAATTCAAACCAATATGGTTACATCGATGATATAGGCACCACGTTAACAATAGGTAAGCTGCAAATATCACGCAAATTTCATCTTGAAGCTATGGAAAGATGGACCAGGGAACCCGCGTACGTAGAGTCCAGGGAAATCTGGCCTAAGATGGAATAGCATCGAACTATTCAGCTGCTGAAACTGCCAAGGATCCATCTAAGGAACTTTATTGGTATAATTACAGATCATTGGCCATTCGGAGCACATGCTAGAAGGCTGGGACTCTACTATAATGAATTGCAAAGATGTGGAAGAAGAGACCACTGAAGATCTCCTATGTGACTGGAGAAGTGGTTCGATAGATCGGATGATTAGGCCTTGATGCAGCGGGAGCTTTCTATGGTAACACAACGGGACCTTATTTTTGGACCCAAGTGAGCTTGGCCTAGGGCGGCTGCCAATGAAACCTAACCTAACCTATGAACTTTTAAGTGATTCTCGAAATTGGGTCTTATATGGGAGTCAATAGTTGATTATGGATCGATCTTCATAAAAATATGAATTGTCATTTATAATTATTTATATTAACATTTTTATAGGATTTATGCACATTAAAGTTATTTTCGAAAGAGGGTTTCATATGGGAGCTATGCTAAATTAAGGACCGATCTTCATGAAATTTGGTTTACAGATTTTTGCTTATAAAAAACTTATTTGTGTTAAATTTCATTAAAATATTTCAATTTTTAAGGTATTTGTGAGCATTAAAACGCTATTCCGGGAGGGCATTTGTATGGAGGCCAGGTGAAATTATAGTCCGGCCATGACCAAATTCAATAGGATTCGTCCTTGTGCGAAAAAATAATCATATGTACCAAATTTCATCATACTATCTTTAAAACTGCGACCTGTACTTTCCACACAGACTTTTCATGGACAGCAACCTAACCAGACGAACGGACGGACATGGTTAAATCGACTCAGAAAGTGATTCTGAGTCGAACGGTATACTTTAAGGTGGGGATAGGAGATTTTTTTCTTTGTGATATAATATTTGTACAAAATGCCACCCCCCCACATATGGTGGTGTAGGGTATAATAATATAAATACACACACAAACATGTATATTAAGTTGTAATGAAAGAATTAAAGCATACTTTAAGGCGAAAATTTTATTTATCAGAAAGATGGTGAAAGAATTAAAGCATACTTTAAGGAGAATATTTTATTTGTCAGTAAGATGGTGAGGAATGTAAATAATACGGCATAGTAGAATTTAACCTTAATCTCGTTTGTTTTTACTCTAATTCCAGTTTTAAAGATTAAAGAGGTTTCATTATATATTAGAACTTATCTCGAAAACTACTTGTCTTATTTTATTCAAAATAAGACCAAAAAATTCTAATTAAAATTATTTTTTTAACATTCTTACATTATTTTTTAATACGCTTAATATTTATGGAAATATTAGGCCTATTTTTTAAAATAAACTTGAATTTCTTACAAAACTATCCAAAAGAATTGTTTTCAAAAAATCATATATTTATGTTAGTGACAAAAAAATTAAGTTTTTATTATTTATTCATAAAGATAAATTTGTTGCTAATAAAATAAAACATATTTTATAAAAATCAACGCATGCTTTTTGATTTTATTAACCAACTAATAAAGATTTTTATTTTAATATTTCAATATAATTTGTTATTTTGTTATGGATATTTTTATTAATTTGTGTAGAAAATCAAAACTGATGCTTTTATTTTAAAAAAATATTTTTAGTTTTATTTGTAACAAATTAGTATTTATGATTAATGAATTAAAATTAGCACTTTTGATATGTATGAATTTTTTATGATTTTTTGAAAAATTTGTTTCAAGTAATTTTGTACACTGAAAAAGTATTTTTAATGAATGCGGTATATTAAATGAAATTCATTAATTTTTTTCAAGAATTTATTAAATTAATGTACAAATTCATAGTTGCAATGAAAATATTCATTAAAATTCAATGTACAAATTAACGCTACTTGAACATTACATTGAAACCAATACTTAAATTTATTTTTTAATAAGATAAGTTAATAAGTTAATTGATTTAATGTATAAGTACATTGAATTGGTTTATTCAATGTACTAATACATTGTTTAATTAAGAAGAATCATTACTCAATGAAAAAGTTATTGAATCAAGGAAATGTTTTATTAAATTATCTTAAAATTAAATTATCTTAAAAATTCCTAACGGGAAATAAAGTAAACTAAAACAAAACAGTTTGTCTTTATAGC
Source organism: Phormia regina (assembly GCA_001735545.1). Lineage (NCBI taxonomy): Eukaryota > Metazoa > Arthropoda > Insecta > Diptera > Calliphoridae > Phormia > Phormia regina. The sequence goes on from MINK01003302.1 coordinate 10,616, forward strand.
TTAACAAGAAAGGACGCGTTTTGAATGAAAGTCAAAAATTCAGTGTTGTGTTAAGAACGTAAAATTATTAAAAAAAAAACAAATAATTTATAAATTATAAATATAAATTTATTCTCTCATAAATAGTCGAGCAGCATAATTGATTACACCAAATTAGATAAATTATTAAAAACCAGGAACATCCAAGTATAATAATAATAGTAGTTATAAATAGTTTTGTGGACGCGAAACAAATTATAATTCTGCGGAAAATTTGTGCCAATTGTTTCAATGAACCGGTTTTTCCGTACCAGTTGAGTACCAATTGACACCTAACTCGCCACCAGAGATCTAATTGAGAACCAGTTGCCACAAACACACTCACTATTTAACAACTGAGAGTAATTTTATAGCATGTTTGTTAAGTGTGCTATTAGCACGCGAAATAGCAATCAGTGGCTGAGTGGTCAACGGTAAAAACTATAAAACAACATGCGTTAGTAGATGAGCACGGAATCGATTCGGGGTAACGCCATCGAAATTAAGGAAAAATTTTTAATTTAATAATTTAATTAACATAATAAAAAAATCTTTAAAAAGTAAACTATTACCGATTTTTAGAAAAATTTTCTTATATTAATCGACACTGAACCTGTCCTTTAGGACTAGTGCTGTGACATATCCTGCGACCTGTCTCAAGGGGCTAATTAGCCACCTCCAATGACAACCCCATGTAAAAGTGACAGGTTCTTCTCATATAAAGTTCATAAATATGTATAAAATATTTTAATTTAATTCTTTATAAAATTATATTACAGACTGATCAAGATGTGGATACTGCAATTGATGTTCGTAATGATATTCTTGTGTTATATTTATGTCATCTATACTAAGAATATAATATTTAATTTTTGCTTATGTTAAACCAATAAAATATAATTTAATTTAAAATAAAATAAAAACCAAAAATACAAAACAATTATACAATCAATGTACTTTTTCATTGGGAGAAAATATGAATTCATTGAAATCTATGAATTGTTCTCAGGAATTATTTATTTTATTTAATGAACGTTTTCATTGGTTTAAGATTTATCAACAAATTTTTACATAGAATTTTAATATTAATGTTGTTTTAAAGAACCCTTACATAGGGTCAAAATTAGTGTACAAATTCATTGAAATAATTAACTTTTTCTTAACTTAACTTATTTCAATTTAATTTCTGACCACTTCCCGATTCCGTTGAGATAACTTCACGAAATTTGGCACAAAGTTTTTTTTTGTGATTGGGCCTGGAAAATTTCAGAAACCGTAGAATTTTTAATCCCGGAAATTTTTTCTGAACAACATTTGGAAAATTTTTGAGCTCGGCTTGAAAGCTATTTATCTTTAGAATACACCCATATCATAAAAGCTGTTTTTCGGAAATCAGATTTAAAGATATCGAAAAAATGACCAATGATGCGTTTTCGCTACACTAGCGTTTTACGAGATCTATGTGTCTTTAATACCTGATTTTAGACAGCCTGTGTATAAAAAATTTTAATTTTTAAGCCAACATATTAATCAAATAATAACTTTAAAAAAAATTCCTTTAACTTCATAATTTGTTAATTAGGCGATGTTGAAGTCACTGATGCGAAAACGCAACAGCGGTCGGGAATGGGTTAATATCTCCATACCTATAGACTGTATTAGAAATTTATGTAAGAGCAACTTGAAGACAATTTTAATTAGAATTTTTGGAACCAAAACAGACTAATGGTTTTCGAGATATGCTTCGACATATAGTGCAACATGCTTAGTTTTAAAACTTGTATATTCTCAGTATTTTCTATACAAAAAAGAAGCTTAATACTTATATCTTGTAGATTTTTTTTAATTTAAATACTTACTTGACTCCTAACTTTAAGTTTTATTATTTAAACTTATTATTCAATTTAAAAATAAAATATGAAAAATAATAAATTTCATTTTATAAATCTTTTGATCTGTCAGTTTTGCATTAGAGCATTCATTAGATTATGATAAAGGTTATTTTCTATTATATTTTAGTGTTTGCATCTTTATCTTTTTTTTCTAACTTCAAACTTTAATCATTTTTTTTCATTTTACACGTCCATAATCAATATTTATATTGACTAGATTTTTTTCCATAAATTGTTTGTTTATTTTTTCTTTTTTGATGTCTACACGTGTCAGACAATTATTTATACATGGCTTCACTAGCAAATAATATTTTTAAAATCTTAAACCATGACAACCAATAAATTCGATAAAACCAATCTTAAATGGTTTTATTAGCTAAGGTAAGAGTGAAAATTAGTCTTTTAAACTTATTAGCTAATAAAGCTAATTATAAATTTTATTATTTAAGTAGAAAAAGTTATTTTTAACAACAAATTAAACAATATTCTTAATACCTGTAAAAAAGCTTTACAAAATTTCTTATGCTTTAATTCAAATTAATCAATAAAAAATCCATACAAAAAATTTAATTTTTAGGATTTTTTTAATTTAACGCAATATTTGTAAGGTTTGTAACGGTTTTGTTGTTTTATAATGTTTGAAAAACAATGTTTTGTTTAATTTAATATATATCCTATAAATATATTACCTGAAAATATTTCACTTTATGATTTGTTTGAATAAAAGTTTTTATTAAAATTAACGTATTTTTTACACTTTTTCATTCCTTTGATCTCATACATTCTTAACATTTATGGAGGTTTGTTACATGTTATGATAGGGAAAAAAATGTTTTCTACTTTATGTTCTTCATGCTGTTATGTGTGGAGAGGTATAATAATCCTTAATAATCTTAAAATTTAAATTTTAATCATTTTATAGAAGGGGGACTATTTTCCATAGGGGCCTATGTGCCACTGCCAATTATTTTAAAAACGAGGTAATCATTTATGAGAAATTGCATAATTTTAATTTTCTTGTTGATGTTGAAAATATCCTTTAAATAAGGATATTTTCATTATATATTTTGATTTCATCATGCTCTTTGATCAAATTCTTTATAAGAATTTAAATCAAAGCTAATACATCTAAGTCTTTAGGATAAAATACATTTTACAAATATTGTTAACGGTTATAAGAAGATATCTTTGGTTTATAGTTCTCCTTATACTCTATATAATGGCGATAAATTATGTATAATAGTTTTCAAATCGCATATATATGTAAGCGATTAATCCCATCCTATGAATGGGATTAATCCCTTGTAATTATAAAGCGAACTTCCCACCAAAAACTTTTCGGTTATGGAAACTACTTATTAAAGTACTTTCTAGGTAATGAGACGTCATTATTATTTACATTCTCTACATTACATAAATAAGTACTCAATAGTATAATAGCAGAGTAAGTTACAATCATTGGATCCGTTGGCTATAGTGCAGGATTAGAAATTAGAAGGTCGTTGGTTAAAGCCCATTCTCTTGCTATTAGACTTTTTCACAATATGTCTAAAAAATTAATTTTATGCTAAAAGAAAATTTGTAGCTTTAACCACCAAGTGTAATATGGTGTACTGAGTAAGACGTTAGTCATTAAAATGTTTATAACGTATGTACTAAATTATTGAGAGTTTTTTTATTAAAACTCTCTGTATATACCATATATTTGTGCTCTTTTCTATAATTAGGTTCCATACTTAATAATTAAATAATGATTTTACTTATTATTTTAAATTTTATTCAAGGACCTTTTATATGAAATAATGCTAAACATTTTTTTGCCTGAAATAGATGGCAATTTCTGGAATTTAAGATTGGGGAATTCCTAAATGAAAATTGAGCTACAACTCTCTTAATAGACATAACAGCCCGAAATGGTGGCCTGACTCAGTGATCCATCTCGGAGTAAAAAGTATTTTTTAGAAATATTTAGATGGCAGTTCTTTTGGAACATTAAAAAACTAAAGATTATGCACAAAAAATCCTTACATGCTTTAAGATTTATTAATTTAAATGCGATTCAGTATTAAAATGCGTTTTTATAAAAAAATGTTTTAAAATGGTTGACTGTAGGCCCACAAAGAAAATAAAAAGTTGCTAATAAGGATGCACAGTGGTCCCAAAACGGATTTTTTGAAAATAATTTTGAATGAAATTTTATATTGGAAATTCTGAAGTACATGGCAATTGATTTGGAGTAGGACTGCTTCATAGCGGGTATGGGAGACGAGGGTTGGACGTCTAAAGTTGGTTTTTTTAAATCGCCAAAATTTCATTTATGATTTTATTAAAAAAAGTTTTGCACCCATACAGTCCTTACAATTCTTTGCAAAAAATACGCTTATATGTGTGGGTTATCTCTTTCACTTTTAGAGATATTTGGACCAAAGTAAAATTTTTACCCATTTTTTTTAACTTGCCGTGGGCAATTTGTGTCCTAAAATGTTTCTAAAATATTCTTTAGATTCTGTACAAAATTCTAAACAATTTTTATGCCAGGATCTTATACTTATGCTGTTTAGAAAAAATTTATATAATTTTGAATTAGAAAATTTGAAAAAATAGTGATTTTTTTCAAAAAGATGGTAATATTTTTTCACTTTAAAATCCATTATTTTCCTCTGGACCATAATTTTTTTTCATGTTTCTAAAAGAATGCTTAATATAAATGCA
>MINK01003309.1:0-13716 GCA_001735545.1 Phormia regina
TTGTATAAATTGAAAAATAAAAATACTAATACAGAATATTACGTCAATACTAAGATTCACATATATTTATGCACTTTTGGCTGATTCCCGAAATTGTGTCTTATATTGTGGACCAATCTTCATGAAATTTTGCACTATCATTTATAGATATGAACTTGTTATTTGTGTCGAATATTAAGTTGATACTAACATTGTTATGATATCATGATATCACCAATTATGAACCGATCACGAAATTTGGCACATGGATTTGTGCTTTAATAAATTGTGTTGAATTTCATTAAAATATTTCTATTTTTAAGGTATATTGAAGAGCGTTAAAACTCTATACCGAAAGGACATTTATATGGGGCTAGGTGAAATAATGAGCAAATCATGTTCAAATTCAATATGCTTTGTCCTTGTCCAAAAAAAATTTATATGTACCAAATTTTATCAAAATATCTTTAAAATTGCCAACTGTACTTTGCGCACAAGCTTCTCATGGGCAGCCAGCCGACCAGACGGGTGGACGGACTTGGTTAAATCGATTCAGAAAGTGATTCTACCCCCACTTTATGGTGGGGGTAGAGTGATGTTTTTCTCTGCATTACAATATTTGCACAAACACATAATGCCCCAACCAAGTATAGTGGTGTAGGATATAAGAATACCTATGATATTAAAAATTAACATTAACTTAAGTGTAAATTATTGAGAAATTTCAGAGTATGTTAAAACAAAATAATGAGTATAATTTGAAAGCAATAAAGCATTGTAACATTTTAGTACAATATAAAGAACATAAATAGATTCCCATTTTCCTACTCCGAAATACTCAAAATTTCAGTTCACGGAAAGCTTTCTTAACATTTTTTTTCTTCATTGAAATGGTCACCCTGTCATTATAAGGGACTCAAACAGAATATACTTTTTAGGTGTATATCTTACATTTAGGGCTATAAAATTAAAATAGTTTTAAGTCGATTCCAGCTTTGCGATTAAAGAACAAAAAAAAAAAAAAAGAAAAAAATTGACAAAATTTGGATAGAGCTCGTGGGCAGACCTTTGTCCTAAATTCCTTCTGATATTAGAACGCATTTATATTTACATCTATTCTGAAAACACTAAAAAAATTATAAAGCCTATAACTAAAAACAAATTTCATTACTGAATAAATACTGCCACCTTTTGGAAAAAAACCCAAAAGATTTAAAATATTTTTTAAAGTTCCAAAACTTTTTAACTGTTTCTAATAAATTTATGATTTTTGCTATATTATTTAGAATGCTGTAGAGAATCTGACAAAATTGAGGGGCAATATTAAGCCCGCCAAGTAAAAAAAAACCCGCGACTAAAAAAGAGGTAAAAATTTATTTCGACCTTTTATCTCTTAAACTTAAGAAGACAACATGATTACAAAATACGTTTATTTTATAAGGACTATCTGTATGTAAAATTTCTTATTGTCATATCATAAAAGAAATTGTGACAATTTTTAAAAAAATTACATATCTGAAGTAGTCACCTTTGAAGAGCCAACTGCTTCCCCCTGACCTGCCAGGAGCCTGTACTTCTCCAAATCAACTAGAAAATACCACAGCTCAAACCATATAACCATTCTTTACTTATTGAATTATTAAAAAAGCGTTTTGGTACCACTGTGTAATGTTAAATTCTAAAAGCATATTTTAAGGGCTTAAGGATTTTTTTTTAACATGTCAAATATCAATATTACATTTTGACATATCAAACCTAAGTTCTAATTCACTTTCATTTCGTTTCATAAATATATTAAGGGTTTTCATCCAATCGTTCAAACGCTTCAATTTCAATGTATCAATGAATTTGTCAACTTGTATTTTTAAGTATTCAGATTTAAAACAAGAAAATAATTTTTGACATTCAAATCAAAAGGAAAACAAGATTTAATGATAAAAAATTTGGCAAAAAATTTATTTTTGCAAATTAACTTCTAGAAACTTTAAGGAATACGTAAATACTTGTAAGGAGCGTTCATGTAACATATGTGTATCACATATACATTTACGGATTATATAAATTTATCCTTATGAATCAATACCCTAATTATACAAGAGTATTATGTAGAATTTTTTTGAACCGATATAATAGGTTCCCCCATAATAAAAATAAATGTTTTAAACTAAATAAATAAAATTTTAAATAATTGCATTTACACATTCAAATTTATATACATATGTACATATAAAAGTATTGGTATTGGTAAATGCATTTTCAATACATAAGTACAACTACACACTTAAACTTACACATATATGTCACATGTATTTGTAAATGACCATCAAATAGCAACAATGGTTTATAGGATACAATTGTGATTTATGGCATTAAAATAATTTTCAAAAAGCCATAACATAATTTTCACTTGGTTTTCATTACATTTAATACATATACATAAGTATATAGTTGTATATCAATACATATAAATAAATGCATATGTATATTTGGAAAATATTCTATTCATATTAATACATAAGTATGTATGTATGTTTGAATTAAAAGCGGGAAAAATAAGTACGAAAGGGCTCTTTCAAAATATTGTTTTTTGCAGGCAAAAGGGCGCTTTATTACATTATGAAATATTTTCCATTTTACATAGTATATCATTGGGGAAAGATCATGCCTTATTGCCAAAAAAGAACATAGAGAAGTAGACTCGAGACTCTTTTATTTTCAAAGGTATTAAATTTTACACTCAAAATAAAAAATATTTCTCTAAGAAAAGAGAAAATAAAGAGATTCGGAAATTAAAAAGGGGCTCTTTACAAAAGAAGGACAATAATTTTTCTGACAAACAAAGTGGAAGAATGTGTTTTGATTTTATTTTTGAAATCAAAAGATAAAGTTAATTGAAAAGGCCTTAAATATTAAATATTGTAATAATTTCTCTCCATGTTAATGTAATACTAAAGATCATTGTATAAATATTCGTGTTCGCTTTAATAAAAACATATGGTACAGAGAATTGTGGGTCTGCTATCGTTTATAATGCGTGTAAGTATGTAAATTTAAAATAATATTTATATTTATGTGTGTTAGTGTGCATAAGTGTGTTAATGTGTTTGGTGATAATTTGGATTATATTGTATATGTATTAAATTTTACATAAACATGTTACGTGGGTCAGTTCAACACTTTGACTAATTGAAATTATTTATCAACATTAATTTATTGATCACACACACACATAAACAGGCAGCTGCTGCCTTCTAGTTATTATTGAGATATTCTTAAACAATAGACGATATTTAATTAAGATGATGTTGCATTATTGTTTTGAATCATAATTTGAATAATTAATTAACAATCAGTATTGATAACAATTTAAGCAAGAAACTAACTAATGTATGGTAATTGTTGATGAAAGTTTAATAGCATTAAAATACATAACAGCAGAAATAATTTTGAGAATAAGTTAAATAACTTTTAGGTTTAAAAAAACTTTTAACATTATCATGCCACGTAATCAAATTACAACAATAGTGTATAATTTTATAATAATATAAAATTGTTACCATTGTATATAGACATATTATTGATTTCAAAAAATTTGAAATAATACTACTGTATATATGTATATGTATGCATGTGAGTGTGTATATTTATTTATGCAAATATGAATACGATTATTTTAAAAATTTCATAGTTTTTCATGTTTCAAATACCGCATTGACATTCTTCTTTGGTATGCTTTTGGTGCATTATAAATGAAAAGCGTTTATTATTATATATGTATTTTTTTTTAATTTATCTGAAATGTATATCAAGCGAAACATTGATTGGGAATCAAGTACAATTTGTGTCATTTATATTGAAAAAATAAAAAAATAATAATAATTTATATATCTGTGAATGGCACATGGATAACTATACATACATATATAATCATACTTTTAAATTAAAGAATTTATTATAACACTATAAAGGAGGGAAACAAATAATAATAATTAAAAAAAATAAAATCATAGAGATTGCAATAGGCAGTTTCGACAGAACTATTTTATACTACATTTTATTTGGATATTTTGGAAAAAGGGGTTGAAGTTATTATTTTAAATATTTGCATTTCATTATGTATTTTAACCAATTGGCATTTGATATATTTAACAGGGCACAGCGCACTGGGGATCCTCTTTAATAAAAACTGATAAAAAATTTAACATGGTTGGAAGGTCAAGAAATTTTCTCTCTATAACGTTTTAATTACATTTTTTTATGATCATATGTGAGGCTCAAGTCAAAACTTTTTTGTAACATTGTTTTGTATTCTTTATTTTTTATAATTTTAAAAAATTTCAAATAACTTATTGGACTTATAAATTATATTTTTGTCACTTAGGCATCATACACTGAAAAAGAATTCTTTGGAATTCAGTATTATTTATTAAATTTAAATAATAAGAACAGAAATTGTATTAGAATTATAGAAGAACTAAAACTTCACTTTTTAGTAGCTAAAAATCATTATTAGGGTTAAATTAAGGTTTGTTCTAAACTAAATGTAACTATTTTTAATATTACAAACGAATATAATTCAGCAATTTATTTATTTATTTTTTTGCCAAATATTGGAAGATGGAACCATATGATAGCCTACACCATTGCCTATGTGTACCAAGATTCGGGAAGGATCCAATTATGGACCTATACTTGTATTAAGTCGAAAATAAAAACATAATATTGCAGAATATTACGTCGATATTAAGATTCACATGTATTTATGTAATTTTTGGTGATTCCCCAAATTGGGTCTTATATGGAGCTATGGCCAATTATGGACTGATCTTCATGAAATTTTGCAGTGCCACTTATACTTATATAAATGTTATATTTGATGAATATTAAATTAATATTAACATTTTATGGGATTTATGCACGTTGAAGTGATTTTCGAAAAAGTGGTTTACATGTGAGCTATGGTAAGTTACGGATCGATCTTGATGAAATTTGGCACATAGATTTCAATTTTTAAAGTATGTTTGAGTGTTAAAACTCTATTCCGGGAGAACATTTGTATGAGGGGTAGGTGAAATAATGGTCCGATCATGACCAAAATCAATAGGCTGCGTCCTTGAGCCGAAAAAAATCATATGTACCAAGTTTCATCAAATTATCTCTAAAATTGCGACCTGTATTTTGCGCGCAAGCTTTACATGGACTGCCAGCTAGCCAACCACACGGACGGACGGACAGACATCGTTAAATCGACTCAAAAGTGATTCTGAGTCTAACGGTATACTTTAAGGGGGATGTAGAAACATTTTTTCTCTGCTTTACAATATTTGCACAAATACATAATACCCCAACCACCTATGGTGGTGTAGGCTATAAAAAATAAAATAATTATCTAAAGCAATACTTTCAGTGCCCATCATCAAATTGCTTTTTTTGAATCAGTTGCGTATACCATTAATTCAACAATAGGACTTCTAATCGAATTTGTGAAAATACTCGTAACCGACAAAATATATTTGTCAAAAGATTCGGTTGCCACAACGTAAAAAAACGTCGATTTTTTCTGAATCTTTGTAGGAAATGAATATGACTGAGAAACAGACAGATAACTGACTTATTTGGTATATATTAGGATATCCAATCGATTAACCGCCATTCGGTTATCCGATTAATTTTTGTCGATTAACTGTTCGAATAATTGAAACTGTCTATTTTCGAATAACGAATAAACCGAATAATTAGTGTCGACCAACTGATTAACCGTAATCTAGTTATAATGTAATAAATTGTTTATTTTAAATTCAAATTTATGTCATCATCATTTCTGAATTTTATAATAGACATCTCCAGCAAAAATAAATATTGTAGATTTTTCCTTTGTATCATGCAAGAATAATAACATGACAATATATTTATAACAAGATATAATTCTTACACAGAAAATAAGAAAAGTTTTATTAAAAAGACTGATTTATTAAACTTGAATTCGAATAACATTTATAGTATTATGCCTAAAATACAATATCTTGAAATAAATGGGTGATAGATCTATTAAGATTGACCCTACATTAGTTTCTAAGTAACTATTCTAATAGATTAAATTTTATAAGTAGTATTATTTATATGTCTAATATGTACTATTAAAACACTTCGGTTAATCGAATAATTAGACATTAATCGGTTATTAACCGATAAACATAAAACCACGAATAATTATTTGTCAAAAAAATCGAATAATCTGAATGCCCGATTAATTGGATACTCTAGTATATATATCAAATTATCGTAAATACTTTCGATAATTTTGCTATTGATATTCAGGAAGATTGGTTTATAAATGACGGATATATGCTTAGAAACTGGGATTTAAAACACAGTTTTCGAGTTTCTGAATCCTCTTTTTTTTAATGTTATGATTTATTCGGAAGCTACGGTAAATTATGGGTCGATCTTTATGAAAATTGATAAAAATATTGACACTTATATAAAATTTCTTTGCACTGAATTTATCGTAGATTCCTAAAATATATTCCGTTTTCCGCTTAAATATCTTCCCAAAATTCCTAAGAAGTAAAATAGAAAACTTTCATATAAATTGGATAGAATTTGGGAGGGTATGCATCTTGACTACTTGAGTCATTAGACTTGTTTTTTTTTTCTAAAGTCAGCTTTATAAAAAAATATCTTTCTAAAAAGTACAAAATTATTATGTGTTATTGAGGAAAATTCTATTTAGGCGAAAAAAGTGTATACGCATTTTCGGAAAAAACTCGTAATTTTTAGAATTTACAAATTCAAAATCATTTATTTTCGAACTAGGTAATCTTTATCAACTTAAAAATTATTTGTTCAATAAATAATTTTTTCTTTAACCAATTAAGGAAAAAACTAATAAAATAGATAGGAAATATTTGGAACAAAAATTTGACTAGCGATTAAAAAATGTTTAATTTCATAGTTACCCAACTTTGAGCCCCATTAGCTTCGCTCCAGAGAGGACATATGGGTTAATTTGTATACTCCTCTGTCAAATGAACCGAAGAGATGCTTACAAACATAGAAAAGAACTAGAAGTCCAACTTTTTTCATTCGCTCAGAAACAAAAAAGGCTCTCTTCACATGTATTAATTTGTTATGTAGAAAATTTTACTAACACATGCAAAGAGTTCAGTTTTTTTTTGACAATTTTGCTAGATTTTTGGGAGCAAGTTGGAGTTCTAGTTGTTTTCTATGCTTATAAGTTTCAAACACTTTTATTTAGATTTTTAACATGGAATAGTTTTAGCTATTGAATTTTTTTGTTGTCAAACATTATTTCTAAAAGTCAGAATAGAAAAAATAGTTGAGTTAAATGATGATTTAAAGAAAACGTAAAACGAAATTTCTTACATATTTTTATTTCAATTTGGAATATTTTATCTTTAAAAGATTTAAAGATAAAATATTCCAAGGTTATAGCAAGGTTAATATATATGTCAAATTTTAATAAGGTACCTTAAAAATTGGACCTAGACGAGGTTTACTTTGATAGTCAGCAAACAAGACGAAAGGTCAAATTTTAAAATCACATTTCAAAAGGACATTTATATGATCGATATGGAAAATTTAGGCCACTATTTCCTTATAGCAAGGTAAATATATATGCCAAATTTTAATACGATACCTTAAAAATTGGACCTAGATGAGGTTTACTTTGATAGTTAGCAAACAAGACGAAAGGATATGTAGTATTATCTTGACTCCTGTAGGCTAAATACTTATTACTATAGGGAATACATATTGACTGAGAAATCTCGAGCAGCAGGTTTTTTAATACTAAAAACTTGTATTATCTATGGAGTAAAGGAAATTGTAGACGATATCTTTATTGAGTTCAAAAATTAATTTTTTATTATCAATATCAAAACATAATGGAAACATTAAGTAAAATACTTACATCATCTTTTCATTGATTAAACATCTGTTTTGTCTCTTTTTACCGAAATCTATTTTAAGTTTAGAGATTCTACTTTATTTCTTTTGATACTTAACTTATTATTGTTTATTTGTTTATTATTTCCGTTTATACATATCTATATTTATGAGTGTAAATTTTCCATAATGTCTACATTATTTTGAAATATTTTTCATAGACTTGTTTTATATTTAATTCTTTTAAATTTCTTTATAAAAATGTTATAATACATATCTCTAATATAAATGAGTTTTATCTATTCTATTTATATTTAAATCAATACAGGTGCAAATAATTCAAAATTCATAATTTTCATTTTACCACTCAATATAAACAACAATTACTTTTACTCATATATATACACACACATATGTGTGTGTGTGTGTATATGTGTGAATATAAAATTAAAATTTGCAATTTTTGTTTTTGTTATAAAAGTAGGTTTAAACATTTTTTGTGTGTGTTTATTTTGTATTTGTTGTTTTAATTTGTATCTGAAATTAAATCTATCAATTGTATGCATATTCATGGGGGAGCTCACTATCAATTTACCGTAATGTATAAAAAAAGAGAAATATTTTGGCATAATTGATTGCAAACGAGTTAGTAAAAGAGAATGTTGTGATGTTTATGTGACTGTTGAGGTTTCAATATAACTGGCACATTTCCACGATAAAAATAAGGCTTAAATTAATAGCAAAAATGTTTATAATATTTTTGAAATAGATTTTAATTTAATTAAAAATTTATAATTAAAAATAAATAAAAATTAAAGTACCTACTTACTTTATTAATTTATTTTCAATTATTCTTTGGAGTACTAGACTAAAAATTTATTTGCTATTTTTATGAACTTGTATGTTTTAATTAAAATCCATAACCATAAACTTATTATGAGAATGTATTGCTACTCTACAAGTATTCTGGCAAATGACCATGAATTTTATTGAACATTTGTAGTAGTTTTGTATTTTTTCTTTTTTAAAATAAACTTTATTATTTTGTAAATTTATAGTTTTTTTTATTCTCAAAATGATTTTTCGCTTGATTTTGAATATATTCATATGAAATTTGGTGTTAAACATTTTATGTTACTGTAAATGCATAAAGAACAATATGTATTTAAGTGAAAACATCAGTATGAAAATGTCAATTATATAGATTTGAAAAATTAATTTTGAGTTTTCTTAAGGATAATGTAAACTTTTTACATAATTATTATTATATATTATTATATATTATTATATATTATATTATTATATATTATATTATATATCATCTTCAAGACGCCTTGTTATTATATTAGATAATCTATAGGCAAAGAATTAAAAACAAAAAAATTAAATTGATTGTGCTCTACATCCAACTGTAGTCGAATATAATGAAATTTTGGAAAAACAATCATGTTTATAGTTTAACCAGAGGAGGTTAGATGCTTTTAATTACATATGAAGCTCCTTGGATTCTATATGATGACGTCAAGTAAATCGATTGTTTAAATGAATACCAATGTATGTGACATGATCTGTTATAGTTTTAAGTGTAGTAGGTGGACAGTTTCTTCTTCTTATTGTAAAATGTAAAATTGGCAACTTTTCAATTCATTTACTCGAGTAGACAAGTGATTTATTAGCATATAGGCAGTTCATCGCATATAAGCAAGTAGGAAGTGTAAATTAAATATAGGATTATTCCAAGAACTCTTCCTTGCTGCTTTTATTTTAAATTCAGTTGCTGTATGTTGCTCTTTGACTCTTAGAATGCTCCAGAACTGAAACAATTATTAACGTTAAGGAATCGACGCACAGTGTTTTGATTTCATATAAACATTGGCCAAAAATAGGAGTCATCACAGATGAATGAAAGTTGGCATAATTAATAAGTTATATGTTTATAACTAATAGATAGAAAAAAAAAATACAAAGTTTTGTGGAAATTGAGGAGGGCACACGGCCACTTGCCATATATCTTGAACTTTAAAAGTTGAATATTATTTGAAAATGTTAACCGAATTGAGTCAAATGGGAACAAAAGAGTTAAATAGACAAAAATACAAAATTTTTATATAAATCGTTTCAATGACATGCCCACCTCCCACGCTATAGTGTTTTTATTTAATATAAACGTTGGTCAAAAATAGAAGGATTCATCGTAGAGGATCGAAAATTGGCATAACGTATTTTTGTAAGTAGAAAAGACAAAATATGTACAAAGTTTTGTGAAAATCCTATATATTTCGAATTATAAAAAATACAAAACAAGTTTGTAGTAAGAGAAAAGGGATAGGAGAAAAAACGATACAAAATCAAATTATTAATGAAATTTATTACATTACAAAATATTAATAGTACATTTTCAAGTGTTTATTATATTTAAAAGGTATATAAGTAGGTGAATAACATTTTCACTCATCAATTGTATTCATATCATTTTCCACTGGACAGAGTTCTTAAGATAATGGAAAGATTTTGAATTAACTTTTTATCAACACCTGTTATTTGAGCAGAATGTTCTACATTTGAAAAGAAACGTCTTGCATAACCCGTTTTAACCTTATTTACTATCAGCCCATTTCATTTTCAAGTTGTTCTTATATATCCCTTTTTCTCTCATCTAATTGTCCTTCATTTTTTCCCGGTTACTCTCTATTTTTTTAAAGGCTTGTATGTATGCAATATGTAAAATACATTTAAAGCATTTTATCCATGCATGAAGTATCGACATTCCATACTGGTAGCACTCCTAATTGACTGCCCTTTCAAAAATTGATGTACAGTTGTATTGCTAATTTCAGCCAATTTTGCACCGCATAAATCACTTTTTGAACCTAATTCATTTAAAACCGCTCCATCTATCATTGTCAACTTCATTTTATAATGAACGTTAAGATTTTTGTTCTTATAAAAATATGTGTCTAAGCCATCAATATCATTTTGAATGCTTTCCTTTACCGACCTATTTGCATCTGGACTCTCTTTAGTGAATAATATTTTTAGAAACCTATATAACCTCCATGATGAATGTCTATCGCTTTGCCATACCACTTTCTTATCTGCCCAGTCTAACAAACGTAATGGAACAAATGAGACAACAAATATGAATTCATTTGTAGAATTTTTTTTCTAAATTTTTTTTACTTCTACCATCAAATCCCCATATGTACTCAAGAATTAATTCTTTTTTGGTTTCAAAATTATACTTCTTTAAAATGCTGATTGCTGTTTGCTCTAACATTTTTTGCAATGGAAATTCTGCTGAAGTTTCCGATATTTTAATATTATCGGGGATAAATTTCTTTTTAACATCTAAGATAATATGATGGGAAACAATTTTCGTGAATAGAGTTCACAACTTTCCGCATCATATTGTATTGCCTAACAGGGAGATCCATATCAGTATATAGGGCTAGAGTTTGTCCATTGATAATTTTTTAACAATATTTTTATTTTTCCTGCAGCTCTAGTTATAGCATCCTCAGAAGTCTTCACAATGTGAAAAATAACTCACATCACAAACTTCTTCATTAAATACATCAGTGTCTAACAATTACCTCAATTAAGCTTCAAATCTATTTCTTGTACGGGAGTGTTTATTGTAATAGTTATTGAATTTTAAAATCATTAAAATCATTCTGTTCCTCAGAATATGAAATTTATATATGTTATTATATTTACTTGTTGCTTTAATATATAAAAAATTGGAAAGGTAATTTTTTTAATCATTTTTTTTATCAATTTTAGTTTTGTTGAAAAACCTTGACTTTATATTATAATTATCTTTCTGCTAACGGTACATTTCATATGATGAATATTGTAATTAATAACTGAATTGTATTTGCAACAAGATATCAGAGTTGCATTTTGAATCAATTCTCAAGCAAAAAAAAAAAAATTAAATTTACTATTAAAGAAATGTTAAATTTCTGTAGAATTCTTTGAATTTACTAAGTTGCATTAAAAAGTTGTACATAACTCAAAAGTTAATTTTAAATTTAATTCTATTAAAATAACAAAAAATCAAATTTAAATTCTTATATCAATATAAACCATTTTTGGCCACAATCGTTACATTGTGCGACGCAGTTGTTTATATCTTCCACACACTCCAAACACGGATTTGTGTGGATATCACTACAAATATATTTATAACCAGTTTATTATGTAGCATGAAATATTAGGAAATTTTGGTTTGTTAGTACTTCCATAATATTGTTAATATTATTGGAGAATGATTAGAAGATAAATCATACGTATTTTTTTTTATTGAATTTCGATACGACAAATTCAATGAGATCTGGAATTTTTCTAGGATCAGCCGGCCAGTATGTTGGTTGTCCAGAGGATACATAATTCTATCCATTTTTGCGATCAACTAGAATCTTATATGGTTGTCTACCTCTGGGATTTATTGGTCTGGAACCCCATATGCCAACAAATAATCTCCTAGTGTATTGAAAAAATCCTTAAAAATTTTCTTTGGTAAATGAAAATTATAATGGGCAATAAATTGGGCTCAGAATTAAATTCCAAGTATAATTTTTATAACATAAATACTAAACTTTAATTCCTGCGAAAATCTTTAGGATCGGATTTTATTTATAGAACTTACAATTTTTAAAATTGTTTTACTTGACACTCTGTAGCTTATCACGTATTTTCACAAGGTAACTATAAAATATTTTTTTTGTCAATATATGGGTCCTCCCTATCATTGTTTTTATACTTCAATTAGATCTAATAAATAGTTTAAAAGATAAAGATATTCTACCAAAATAATTGCCATTGACCTCATAACGCAATTTTTCTAAACATATTTTTTTTAAATAATTCTTATATTTAAATAAAATTTGGATGCATTAAAGTAAAATTTCACCTCGTCATAGCTGCGGTTATTTAAAGTTGATTTCTTTTAGCTGGCCACGGGAGCGGTAAAATTTGTTTCAAAAATTTAATTTCTTTCAGTAAAATGTTCACCACCATTCAGCCTTTGTTAAAGGCGTAACTCATTTTATATTTTTTGTGTGATTACAGTTTCTTGTTGAAATCTGCTTTGACATTTCCTTAATTTTAGTAAACAAATTAAAAAATATTTTCCAAATTTTCATAGTTGCTTTTGGGTTGGCGGAAAAACCTCTGATCGCCTCCTACTTTTAACCCCCATAAACGTTAAGTTTACTTTTGAAAACATTAACAAATTCTATTTATATTTTAGAAGTAAAAAAATATTATCATGATTACAAAAAAAAAAAAAAAAAAAAAAAAAATAAAAAAAAAAAAAAAAAAAAAAAAAAAAAAAAAATTAAAATATTTTTAAATGTTTCAACTTTACATTGGACATTTATATGATGTGATCATTGAAAATTCTGTGCTTTTTTCAAATTTGACACTTTAGGCTAGCAATTTTAAAAATAAAAAAATAAAAACGAGGCCAGAAATTAAAGTGAAATTTATTTTAACTAAAATAGCACTTAAACTAAAAGGGATCATATAAACATATGGGCATTATTTCTTGTATAGATTTACAAGGGCTAGCATTACAGATTGCTTTTTTATATTAGAGTCATACATTTATTAAAAAAAAAAAACACACGTTATTGGTGACCACATTAGAATGTCCAGCCTTCATCTCCGTTTCTTGATAGGAGGCTGTACTCTTCCAAATTAACTCGAAAACTCTTCAGTACTAATCATATGAAATTTCATTTCGATATCTTCGGTGGTTCATAAGTTATAGAATTATTTTTAAAAAACTTTTTTTGAACCACTGTGCATTGGTATAATGCTGAT
>MINK01003313.1:0-17730 GCA_001735545.1 Phormia regina
AGATGAAATTAATGATATGTAGTCCTAAATGAATGTGAATCCATAAGAGGAGATTTTTGGTAATTTTTTGTTCTGATGGCACTTTTATAATTTTTTATAATTTTTAATTCAGATACATGGTCCTAAGTTAAATAAAATCCATTGGGGACATTGTGGTACTTTTTCGTTCATATGATGTCAAAACGGATTCCATGTCAAAACGGATTCCATGTCAAAACGGATTCCATGTCATGTTGAAACATTCTTTACTGTAAAAGAATTTTTCATAAAAAAATTTATTTTAATTTATATTATAAAACCCGCGCAACGCCAGGTCAATCAGCTCGTAAATGATAGAAATGAAAAATCATTTTTTTCATCATGATCGAAATAAAAAATATTAATATCTTATGTGATAAAATTTTAATAAAAAACCTATAAAATTTAGAATTTTACCCTTAACAAAAAAATATTAAAATTTGACAAAATATTGTAAAAATATAAGAACAATTATTTTAAATGCTCCCCTAGAGTAAAGAGAAATGGTTTAAAACTAGTCACGTGATAGGTTCTCAGGGCTAGTGACCGGTCCCAGCTCCGGAGTTTTATATGAGAGGAACCTGTCACTTTTACATGGGATTGTCATTGGGGGTGGCTAATTAGCCCTTAATACAGGTCACAGGAATGGTCCAAAAGGTCAGTTTCAGTCTTGATTAATGTAATAAAAATTTTATAAAAATTCGGCAATTACTTTTTAAATTATTATTAAATTTATAATTTTTCGTTTATGTCGATGGCGCCACGCTGATTCGAATCTATGCTCATCTACTGTAAGTTGCTTTAAAGCCTTCAACGTTAACCACTCAGCCACTAATAGTCATTTCGCGAGAGTCGCTCATTCCGTAGTAAGCTAGCATGTTATAAATTGAGTCTCAACTCTTAAATAGTGAGTGTATTTGTGTAAATTGGTTTTCAATTGGAACTTTGGTAACCAGTTACGTCTCAACTGGTACTGAGTGACCGGTTTATTACTGCAATTGGCGCAAATTTTCCACAGGGAAACAAAATTTGATAGTCTTCGAAATAATTTTTAAATGTTTAAAGTTTACAAAAAAAATTGTTGAAAATACTTTGAAAAATACACAAGATAAAGGAAGATTTTAAAAATTCTTTTAACCAATATTCATCCAAGTTCGAAACCTTTAACGATCAAAATGTCTAAATTTTCAAAATTCTTATTAAAAATATAAGATAAAATATCAAACGCCTTTAATAAATAATTTGTAGGTATTTGAGCTAAATATTCTACTAAAATTTAGAATTTCGAAAATTCCAAATTGATTTCCAAACAATCAGGTTAAACTAATGAAGTTTTGGTTGATGTGGAAAGGTAAAATGAAATCTAATATAATAGGTTTAAAGTATTTTCAATATATAATATTTGCATTTATCTAAGAACTACAAAAAAATTACCTTGTTTAAAAAAATTCCACTTTGTAATGTTGTTTGTAATTGTGTACATTTTATCTTCATTATAGACATCTTCAGTATTCGAAGTATTCATTCGAGTAAAACATTTTAAAATCTTCTAATTGATATTATAGTTTACAGGTACAGTGTTGATGTTCAAATTCTTGAGAATATAAATTAAAATTGCTAAAAAATACTCTGGATGCATTCTTGAGTTTTTTTTTTTGTCATTTTGGCATCTTGTTATTTATAATTTTCCTAAAGTAACCATTATTATCACTTACACCTTGGCAGCAGAATTTGCCCATCAGATCTGAAATTTTATATAAAATTTTGTATAAATATATTGATAAAAATAAAAATGTTTCAAACATATATATTCGGAATATAGTTTCATTTTCAATATAAAATAATAAATCGTTTTATATCTTTATTCCTAGTATAGCAGAAATATTACAAATTTATTTGCATTAATTTTCATTTAAACTAAAGCTACACTAAAAACAAAACGTTAAAAAGAACAGTCGCTAAAACTACAATCCAATACGTCCCGGTGTACGTCTGGGTGTTGCAGCACCCGGTGTTACAATTTCTTGTTTATTTGCCAATTGTTCTTCACGTTGGGCAGCCTTAATTTTACGTTCTTCAATTTCTTCTTGAGCCAAACGCATTTGTGTTTCCATTTCTTTCAAATGTTCAGCAGCCTGTTTCTTTTTCTCACGACCACTACGACCAGTCTCTTTGACTGAAAAGAACATAGGACCCAATTCTGCCAACCAATAACCATCGACAGCGGTGGCACATTGCATATACTCTTTTGCTGTCATTACCAGTTCATGGTAAACCACATAGTCTGGAGTAGTACCTAGACCATATAAAGCCGACGTGGGATGTAAATGACATGGCATGCCAGTACGTAAATTTACATATTCCCCAATGCCCTTCAAACGTGCCGCCTGATAGAAATAGGCAGAACAAATACATTTACGTATAATATCCCAATCGGTGCCGCAAGATTTTACACTGAGTTTTTGTTGTATTAAAATGTCTTTGAGTTGTTGGCGTACTTCACGTACTTTACGCATGGCCTTGACATGTATGAAATGTTCATTGCACCAGTTTGAACTATAGCTGTGGGGGTTTTGTTTGAAAGATGAAATACAATACAAAAATATAGTTAAGTAGGTGTTTTCTATTTAAGTAATTGTTTTATAAACAGTTTATTGTATAATTGTATAATAGACTTACTTGTTTTGTTTCCATTGTAGATAGACATTAAGATAGGTTAAATGATCGGATTCAGGTACCTGGAACTTTTCACGTACACCATCTGCTTCCTCTTCACGACCTTTGGGCCGGTAAAATATTGAAGGCACCGAAAGCATAGAAACTAAAAAAATTTTAAATGACAATAAAATTATAACGATTTTAAATGATATAAAGTATAAGTAAATTATTAGTCTATCATAATCACTTACCTATAATCAAAACTTCTGCACTACATTCCATTTGACATGAGACAATCAACATTTGACATTGTGGTGGATCCAAAGGAAACTCAGCCATTTGCCGTCCCAATGGCGTTAAAGCACCCGTATGATCCAAAGCTCCCAAAATCCACAATTGATATAAAGAATTCAAAATATTATCTTGTGGAGGAGGATCCATAAAATGAAATTGTAACAAATCAACGACACCCAATGATTTTAACAGCAATACTGTATTGGCCAAATTGGTGCGTTGTATTTCAGGAACTGTTAAAGCCAATAAATCTTCCTTATATTGACGTTGAGTATACAAACGATAGGCCTGACCGGGACCAGTACGTCCAGCACGACCAGAACGTTGATTGGCATTGGCCTGCGAAATAGGATAAATTTGCAAAGCATCCATACCAATGCGAGGATTATACACTTTCAATTTACAATAACCCGAATCAATGACATAAATAATACCATCCACAGTCAATGAGGTCTCAGCAATATTAGTGGCCACCACACATTTTCGTAAACCTTCAGGGGATTTTTGGAAAATTTTCGCCTGTAAATCAGAAGGTAACTGGGAATAAATGGGCAGTATAGACAATTCAGGAGCATTTTCGATTTCTGTCAAGCGTTCAGCCAATACTTCGCACGTCACCTCAATATCTTCTTGACCCGGCATGAAAATCAACATATCACCCTCATTAGGGGTCAAATGAATTTGTAGAGCTTGTTTAACAGCTGCATCTACATAATCTTCACAAGTATTTTTACTAAACATAATATCGACGGGAAAAGTACGTCCGGGTATGGTAAATGTGGGTACATTACCAAAGAAAGTGGCAAATTTTGTGGAATCCATAGTGGCTGAGGTTACAATTAGTTTTAAATCACGACGTCTGGCCACAATCTGTAAAATAAAAAGAGTAAATTATATAGATCTAATTGAATCATAAATTTCTTACTATTACATAGTTATTGTATTAATTAAAGAGGGTAATTGGGTCAAGGAAATTCATTCATTTTTTATTGAGTTTTTGTTTCTTAGTTTTTTTTTGTATATAAATTAATAATAGTATCCTTTTTAAGAGTAACTTTTCCTTAAGAGTTATTTGTTTTTACTTGCTCTTAAAGTATTTTGTAATTTTAAAAGAGAGAACTAGTTTCAATCAGGGTTGGATATTTTAAGTAATTTTTTCTTTTATATAAATTTTAATCTTTTTGATAATTTGATAAATTTTAATATTTTTTTTATATTCAGCACTATTTTCGAAAATAAGGAATATTCTGAACACTTTTTTTTCAGAAAACTGATATACTTTTTTTTTTTTTTTGATATTACAGTACTTTTTCGTAAACGTTTTTTTAACTAAAAGGAGTAGAAATGGATTATATCTTAATTATTTCTTTATCCATTTTTCTGCGTAAAAAAATTACACCTTTTGATCCAATTCGAATAGATCTATTTAATATATAGTTTTTAGTAACTTATGAACGTGGTCATTTTATGTTATAGTCCTTCGTGCCAGACTTTACCGAAAGATTGAGATAGGTCAATAAATAATGCAGAGCAATACTACTTGCTCTTGAAACCTCTTCTTATGAGAGTTGTAATTCGATGAACATGTTCAATAGAACCATATCTTCTCCTAAAACCAAACTAATGGTTAAGTATAATATTATTTCTATTAAGATATATATGATAGGCTCACAAGGAGCAATTTTTCAAACAAATTTGAAAAAATGTGAAGTAAGTTTTTTGAACGGTAAGTCGTTACCAAGTAGTTGAACACTAGTCAGTACGAAAAATGGTTTGGCAAGAAACAAATCATAGTACTGGAAATTTTGTCCGTCTCGGAAGATTTTCCTGCCTTAGGACCTTTTACTGCTGACTTCACGACAGAGAGGCGGAACTTTATTGGATTGGGAGTTTGGTCGCTAGCTACCTCAGGCCTAAGAGTTGAGCCTGTGTTATTTGGAGGGAAAACGTTTTCTAAATGACTAAAATTTATTCATTAGAGCTTTTGAACATTTTGGAGGTGTATGTGAGATTCATATGCAATAGGGAATGGCATATTTTTCATTGCCTTCCAAACATTAATTAAGTTTAGTCTTGACAATTGGTGATCGAGAATCTTGCCATTGACTTTTCAATTTTCTTTTTTTCTTAATAAGAGATTCGACATTGAAAAACATTTAATATATATATTTTTTTAACTATCCTAAGAAATACGAAGGTGTAGATATTATAATAGCATTAGTTAGGATGTCTGAGAAGATATGAACGGCTGATTGTATTTCATTTTCACTTTTTAGTGAAATATTCTGGGGTAAATGTAAGCTTATGTACATTTTGTACTTTAACCAGTTTGCTTTGACTCAGATTATTTATTAGCAGGGAAACCACAATATGCTCTAAAAGATGGGTTTTATGTGCATTAAATATACATTAAAAGGGGGAAAAATATGTTCTAAAAAAACAAAGACTTTTTTTTATAATTTGTTATCAGAACTTGACCGTTGAAATATCGTAACCGACAACATTTTTCATCGATGTATTAAGTGTCGTTTATAGCGAGAGAAATTTTATCTTAACTGACAATTTTCCATCCATTTAAGTTAATTTTAAAATTTATTATTTTTTTTTTTTATTTTTTATAAAATTAAATTTGAAGAAATATTTCCTGAGATAAAAAATTGTTCTTAAAATGGCAAAACATGCTCAAAAGGCGTTAAATATGCTTTAATAATAACAAAATATGCTATAAATATGCCAAATGCAAAAATATGCCATTAAGGATAAAATATGCAAAAATATACACTAACAAATCTGTGTCAAAATGATTTATGTGTTATGAAACGAATAAATATTTAATCAATGGCTTCATTCAGCATTCAGAAAAAACATGCAATTGCATAATCTGACGAGGGATCCAGTGAAAGGATCACAGATATAAAATCGTGTTTTATATTTCGTATTATTGCAAAGTCAGAAATCTTGTTGATATCTGCAGACCAATAAGTGGTTAAGGAATTTGTCAAACGGTGGAAAATGATACTTTTAAAATAAAAATATATATATTTTTTTAAATATTTTACAAAAAAACGATATATTTTTAAAAATTTGAAGTTTTTAATACCGTTAACGAAATAATTTTTAAATACCGTTAACGAAATAATAGTCCATTAACAAACATAGTGAAGAGATTTTCAAAGATTTTTTAGTTTTCCATCAAAGCCTTATTTTCCGATTTTAATGGTTTAAAATACAAAGAACTACTTCAACATTTGAGAACATATTTTAAATATGTTGCTATTTTATTGACTCCTTTAGCGGAAAATTATTTCAAATGTGTATTCCATCTCTGATTAAAACTCCACCTTAATTTTAATTTCTTTATATCGAATACATACATATTTGACAAAATTTTTTATTAAAGATTAAAAAAAAAAGTATGTTGATTCTATACCTTTTTAATTGCTTAAAATTGATCTCAGCTTATGAACTCATCAGATTTATATTTCCTAAATCTTTGTAATATTTACGACATAATTACAACATAATTTTCTTTAGAAGCATTAGTTCTCTTTTTTTTAAATTATACCACATGTAAGAGCTCTTGCAAAATAACTCAGCTTACATCCCATTTAGGAGTATAATAGGTATATATTCACCATTCATAAATATCCTTTGATAGCAATTCTCTTACGTGATTGCATTACTACTCCTTATTATTAATTATTTGTCTATTAAAGTTTCAACAAACATGATTAAAAAAAACTTAAAGTAAAACTTGTAGTTTACCAAAACTCTCTTAGAAATTTAATAACATGTTCTTAACTAAATAACACCACATTTCAAGAGAACTATTGTGCAAATACACCACTTTTTCAAAGAGACTTTATGGCTCTCTTAAATAATCAATATGTATTTCAGTGTCTTCCAGTTGTTGTTGATTATTTCTTTTTTATTTTTTATTTTTTTTTTGTTTGTTTTTGCTTTACTTTTGATTTTGTTTTTTTTTTCTTTTTTTCAATAATGTTGTTACACACAAAAATACATGTTAGTCGGCACGTAGCCATGTATTAGTGTGTTATTATTATTATTATTTATTATTTTGTTTTTGTTGTATTTTTATATAGTACATACATCCATATGTATGTACATATTTCTTCCCTCAATGACAATACAACAATAAAAATAAATGTATGTAAATAAAATATAAAAAAAAACACTGAAATGTATTATGGAAAATAAGGTGGTAATGTACACATTTGAGAAGGAATTCTTATTTTAAAATACACTATTGTTTTCTTTCTTTTTTTTAATTTAAATTTTAAAATACTCGTTTAATCGAGAATTTTACTTGTTTTGTCTGCTTAAATTTAAATTAAGACAAATGATAAATTAATTAAATTTATACAGGAATAAAAGCAGTTCATATGCATACTCATACAAATATGAGTGTTGCCAGGTGCGTTTAATTGAAAAATTTTAAATTTCGGTATATTGTGCAAAAAATTTCTTTTGTCCATAAAACTTATGTCAGCCAAGGAATGTAATTTAGATGGAAAAAAAATCGAGTTTATACTTTTACTGATTTATGCAATTTAATTAAAATTTTTGTTTAATTTTTTTTCGAGAACTATAATAAAATCTTAACTGTAATAAAATCTTTGCTAGAAAAGGTATCATAATGGTGACTGGAAACTTTTACAAAAAAAAAAAAAAAAAACGGTTATTAAATCTACATTTTTCCGAAGCCTCTTAGATTTGATTGAAAATTGTTTAAAATATAAGTTCCTAAACTAAATTACGTTTGCAGATTTCTGCTTTGGGATTTTATAATGTTTAGACTTAAATCATAACTTTGAAATAAAATGTGTCAAATTCGAGAGCGTCTAAAACTTCACCGCTAGGGTTATTGGGATTATATTCTACTTTAAAGTTATCTCTGTAAATATACCTTTCAGAAAGGTATAAAATTATTGTACGTTTTTTATTATTTTAGAGAAAAAAGTATAGACACTTGAGGTACATACATAAAATTTTAAAGGCAAATAACTCGAAACTATAAAATATGAACATCACATTGTTTAACAGTCCTTATCAAGATCTACAAGAATATATAAAAATATTTGAAACCATAGAAGAAACAAACATTTGGCAAGTGATAAAAAATTGTATATATCAAAAGAACCCTTGTTTAAGCCTCCTTAGTGCCGCTTCCAAAAAGTCGGATAGGTCCCTCTTCCAAACTTAACATTGTACACTGCTCTGTTATGCCTATAACAAAATTCAAGCAAATCTAAGGAACCGTTTAGAAATTACAGATTTATTTCCACCACTATGGCACTGTCTATTACACTGATGAGCCTTCTCCTATGTACTTGGCGTGAGGATCTCCTTCACGGTGATGATATTCGTAAGGATCTGATATTTAACTTATCAACTTCTGCATAAGGAATAATCATCTAATAATGTTTATACCCTACACCACCATAGGAGATTGGGGTATTATGCGTTTGTGCTAATATTTGTAACACATAGAAATAATTAACACCCACCAATGGACTCAGAATCACTTTTTAAATCGATATTACGATGTCCGTCTGGTTGTCCATATAAATCTTGTGCACAAAGTCCACAAAGCATTTTTGAAGATAATTCAATGAAATTTGGTACGTAGGACTTTTATGTTACAAGGACGAAACCCTTTGAATTTGGTTGGAGTCCGTCCACTATTTCACCTAGCCCCTATACAAATGTCCACCCCAAAATAGATTTTCAACACTCCAAAAAATCTTAGAAATAGAAATTCAATGAAAAGAAATTGAATACAAGTATCAATATTTCTATCAAATTTTGTGAAGATTGGTCCACAATTGACTATAGCTCCCATATAACCCCTTCTTGAGAAAATCACAAATGTTAGTATCTAGTTGATATTCGACGCAAATAAGTTTTATGTAAGTAGAAACAACATTATTAAATACAAAAAAGGTGTATAATTTACCTTAGCTCCCATATAAACCCGCATTCGGGAATCGCCCTAAAGTGCATAAAATCATCTATATTTTAATACCAATGCATTTTACATTTGTATATACATGTGTGTGTGTTTTATTTTACATTTAGTAAAAGTGTTAGTCTAAAATTGGCCAAATGTTTAATATTCCCGACTTTTTTCCTCAATGGTGTAGGGTATCATATAGTCGGTCTTGATCGACTATCTGTTTTCTTGTTTATTTTTCATATATTAGGAAAAAATACATTTTTTTTGAAATATAAGGATTGCGCACGAAAAATCCGTGCTTATAGAAACTAAACCAATGGGTGAATCTTTTTAAAATAATATTTTTATCAATGACTGTTATGTTCAAGTTCTAAACATAAAATAATAAATTACTTTCTTTTGGTTTTTAAAGATATATCTGTTATTTTCCAGAATTATTCTTATTAAAAGATTTTATTGTCTTACGGTTAATTTTTTCTCAAATAGGTCCAATTAGTTTTAAACACATTTCCATTTTATGAGGTGCTTTTAATTTCTTTTAAATTATTTTTTATTAGAGCAAAATATCTTTCAATTTCATGAAAAAACGGACCCTCCTCTTGATTTCTAATTAATAGGACCATATATCTTTAAGTACTACAAATTCCATTCTTGTGAATTTTTATCATTTAACTCGCAAACTAATAATTCGGTGCAAAAACTTACAATTTCTTTGTTATCGTCCCATTTTTTATTGTTACAATGAAAAGAAAAGGGAACAACCCAGAAAACAGCGGATACAATGTACTTTCTTAGGGAAGGGAGATATATTTTTCAAGAGTAATCATTCATGTATATTATTGTATTAATGGAATCATTTTTTAAGAATGAAGTCCTGTTTTCTCGCATATGCATATGGGTTCCGAAATCAAAAGGTTTCTTGGGAATTAGAATTTTTTTGATAATCCCTTAAGCATATGCGACATAGAACTCCTTTCTAGGAAGTTTTAAAACATCCGCCTGCTCGAATGTTTCATTGCCTATTATACACTAAAGATAATTATGAAAAAATCAGCTGAATTACGTTCACGTTATTTTTTCCTCCATTTTACTGCTATTACCAGATGTAATCCAGTTAACAGCATTATTTATTTTTCATCAAAAGTTATAAAACCAAGAGCACGCACACCTTATATATGATCCTCTCACAAAACTTAAAATGTTACTACTCTTCTCTACTATGCACATGTAAATGTACATATAAATCCAACCAAATGATTAGAAGTTAATGATTCATTTCCAAAAATATTTTCTTCTTCTCCGCTGTCCAAAGTTTGATGGCTAAAAATAAGAAAATTATTTGGACAAAATATAATTTTCAAGTACTTGAAAGAAATTACACTAAAAGTAAAAAAAAAGAAAGTCTTTAAACGTTTTTCATTTGTAGTTATCGGCAACACTGATTTAAACATGTGTCCAGTGGAGAATTTTGGATAATTTTAGTTAGTAAATTTATTAATAATTTACTTATGACGTCTTTAAATGAAGGTGACTTTTGAAAAAATGTGTGTCAAAAAGTCAGGTTTTTTAGAGAAACAAAATTGAGTCTTTTTTTCAATTTAGGCTTTAAAATGTTTTCAAATCATAAGAATATATTATTTTTATTTGATCAAATAAAAATAATAATTTCTCAAGCCTTAGTTCAAAAATTAGCAAAGGACAAAAAATATTATACAATAATGTAAAATGACTTAAACGATAATCGACAAATCATATACATACACAGATGAATATGTACATATGTATATGTAAATAAAAGTATTTCTATAAAAACTATTAATAAATTTAATACTTTTTATTAATCACAAGTTTAAGTGATTAATAGTTATTTTAAATTTCAACTAAATTAAAAAATAAAACTATTAATTAAAAAAATATTAAAAAAAAATCACGAGAAAATTTATCAGGACACTTATAATATATATACGTCCATTATTTGATTCATCATATTATTTATATACAAACTACAGGCATAAATATAATATGTATTTATTATTAAAAATGTTTTACTCAACCATTTAATTGTCATACTAACAATGATTAATAACGATCATAAAAAAACAAAATTCTAATCACCCGAGTAACAATTATCATAAAATAATAATTTTTAAGATAAGAAATAAAACACGTTTGGTAAACAAATTGCAATGATATTTCATAATAATAATAAACCTCTAAAATTTGGTTAAGGTCGAACAAATGAATAATAATGATCTCGAGTTGTTCCCCATACTATGACTGTATAGAAACATGGAGATGATAAGATATTTTTGATCGAATGATAAATTTTAAATAAAAAGAAATTTCTTTAAAAATTGACGTAGTGCAAAATGATCAAAGAACGTAAAGGAAAATTTTACAAAATTAAATAATGATTAAGTTAAGAGATAAGATTTATTTTTATAATTATAAACGTGATATTGTGACGATATATATATTCTTTTTAAATGATCTATTTAATTTACAGTATTAAGTAATGAAAACGTTTTCTATTGCAAATAATAAAATTATGATGAAATGATATTTTTTTAGAAAATTTTGCAATATTATTTTTTAATAATTTTGGTATGTAATCAAGCTTGAGGTACGAGAATAGAATTGAAGTTATGCATATTCCGTTAGAACTCCGCTAACTAAGAGGTATGTGTCATAAGAAATCTAAGATCTATCGAGAAAGTGCAGAAAAATATTGAGGCAGTTAATTCTGAAGATCTTTTATACAAGTGGAATTTTGCATTAAGACTTGGATCTATAAATTTGCATTACATACCCGTCCACTTGAGGTTCACCAATTTGCAATATATTCGCAAAAACTTGTGGTGTAAACGGTTTTGGGGAAACGTAATATCAATATTAAAATTTCAATTTATTTTTATGCTGATCAGTAAATATTTGTTTGTTAATTTTTGCAAATTAATTCTTTATTTATTTTTGAACTCAATAGAAATATCGACTTCAAATATTCCTTATTTGATAGACAATTTTGTTCTTTATAAAATCGGTCGAAATATTTGCTGCAGGTGTTAAAGATTTATTTTTAAAATTATTTTTCGATTTTTTTTTTTGTACAAGTGCAACAAAATTTTGAAATCCTTTTTATATTATCCCATTTTTTATTTCTAATTTAAAATATTTGTTAATCAATTTACTAATTTTAGAATAAAAAATTAAAAAAAAAAAAAATCAGCCACAAAAGTTATGTATGAAGAAAATTATAAAAATATTTAATTATAAAAAAGAAAATACCCAAGAAATTTTTTATTGGTTCTACAACTAATTCCAGAACACGTGGAAATAGCCTTTACTTGTTCTACTTTTGAGTTACGACCAATGTTTGCAATAAAAGCGTTACACAGTGGGTTCATACGCAAATTTTTTGGTAATAAATCTGTATCTCCTAAATTACAGATCGGATTAAATTGAAATATATCGAAGAGTTACAGAGAAGGACTTAGGCTTTCTGAAAAATTATATTGTAGTCACCCTGTGATTACAAAAGATAATCTACAGGCTGTCAAATGTGACAACCTCGAGTATGTTAAAGTTTTAAAAAATCGTAACTTCTTCAAATGAAGTACAATTTTAAAGATTTTTATGTACAGTGTTGGAAAAAATAATAGGGACGACCCTTATTTTCGCAAGCAGATGCTAACAGTTTCTTTATATTGAGTTTTTCCCCCTCTATTTCTCTTTTGCGCTTTTATTTTATATTTATTTGCAAAAAAAAAATCAGTTGAAAAAAAAACTTTATTCTTAAATTAAATTTGGACGAGGTATTAATTAGAAAAATTGCACAGATAATGAAGTGTTCCAAAACTAAAGTATTTAATGCCATTGATTCGTAAAAAAAATCATGAAACTAGAGGTAGAAAACGTCAGCGCTTTTAGTTCGACTTAAAAATGAATTGTGTGCTTCAGTGACAAGTCGAATAATAAGAAATAGGCTGCAGGAAGTCGGATTAATGGGACGCAGTCCGAGAAAAGTACCACTGTTGAGCAAGAAAAACATACAAAAAAGGTTGGAACTTGCCAGGCAACACCTGTGCCGTAAAAACTGGAACAACGTACTATGGTCAGACGAAACAAAAGTCAATTTATTTGGATCTGATAGAAAATCATTTGTACGTCGTCCTGCAAATGCTGAATTTTACACAATGGTGGCTCTATAATGCTATGGGGATGTTTTTCAGCCTCTGGAGTTGGTCTAATAGTTTGGATTCAGAAAAAAATTATTGCTGCTTAATATATAGACATTCTCCTGAAAAAGGGAAATCATGTAGGATAATGATCCCAAGCATTCCTCTAGAAGCGTCAAAAAGTGGTTTCAGTAGAATGAGCTGCCTGTAATGGAGTGGTCGTCCCAATCACCGTACTTAAAACCAATTGAGCATCTCTGGGGAGTCCACCAAAATAAAACTGGTAGCTTTAAATCAAAAAATAAACAAAATTGTGGGAAAAAATGGAAGAAACTAGGTACTCAATTCCCCGCGAGGTATGTGTGAATCTTGCGATAGGATCTTCAGCCAAGTATTGAAAAAGTATTTGGCATTGATGGTAATGTTAAAAAAAATAAATATTTTTTCCAAAAACTTAAGTGTCCCTATTATTTTTTTCAGGCTTCAAAAGAAAAATATTTTTTTTCGGCAGAACTAGTTTCTTATTTTTGCTTTATAAGTTAAAAATTTTATTTAATTTTATGTATATACTTTTTAATATTAATGAAATAGTAATAATATATTGAAAAATTAGATTATCCCTATTATTTTTTCCAACTCCGATAACTAGGACTTTCTAAAAACTATTTCCAACAGACAGACGAGCATTTTTATATCGACACCCCTATCAATAAGGATCCAGAATATATATATATATATACTTAGCTTACCTAGAACTGTTTTTTATAGAATCAATTTTATTTTTCCCTTTTTGCTTTTTGTAATTTTTAGGTTATATTTTGAAATTTTAATAGCATTTTTTAGGCGCATATTTTCAAAAATAAATACATACATGAAAATCTGACCCCTAATAATAACCAATTGAAATTGAATGCATATTGCATATTAATATTTATTAGATCCCAATCCTTCTATATCCCCCTTATTTAATGTATTTTCATATGAAAACATTGCATGTAAAGTTTAGCTTATCGTTACTACAACATTTTGTGGCGCCAATTTAATTGCATTACACACTAATTATTACATACATTCTACATTGTTTTTGTGTTGCTATGACACAGAAAAAAACGCACAACAATAATTTTAATATCTTTATTTTGTATTTTTTTCTTCTCTTTGTTTATACATTCTGTGGAAATAAAACATCCCATTAATAAATATAAAAATTAATTTATTAAAAAATTTATTTTATTTAATTATAGGTATATATTATAAATACATATTAAATATATATTTAAATTGTTTTATATTTAATTTATTATGCAAGTATGTCCGTTTACATTTTACAAATGAAGGAAATACCAAATAAAAAAAAGAAAATTTTATTAAAATTTGATTTCCCTGCCTTTATTAAAATTATTTTTGAAAAAAAAGAAGAATAAAAGAAAATGTTTTTCTAAATAATATATAAAGAAAGTTTGATTGCAACATACACACATACAGTATTGAAAAAAATAATAGGGACACTGTAATTTTTCAATATATTTTTATTTTTTTAAGGAACTAGTTCTGCAAAAATTATTAAAAAAAATATATATGGACACCTAATGGTTTTACATTTTATCCTCAAATGGAAGCATTTTATTCTGGAGAATGTCTATATAGCAGGCGCGGATTCAGCTCATGCTTTTGGGGGAGGAAAATAGAAAGATTTTCATAACTTTTCCCCTAAATTTTAAATTTAAGAGTTTTAATTTTGGGGAAGGAAATTTCCCAGCACTCATTTTTCTCTGAATCCAAACTATTTTACCAAAACCACAGGCTGAAAAACAAACAGACCGACCACTGTGTTTGACGGTTTTTCTTTATATTTTGTATCAAATTCTGCATTTGCAGGACGACGTACAAATAATTTTCTCTCAGATCCAAATAAGTTGACTTTTGTTTCGTCTGACCATAGTACGTTGTTCCAGTTTTTACAGCACAGGTGTCGCCTGACAAATCCCAACACTTTTTGTATGTTTTTCTTGCTCAACAGTGGACTGCTTCCCATTAATAACACATCCTGCAGCCTATTTCTTATTGTTCAACTTGTCTTGAAGTTGAAGTTTTATGCTTTCTACCTCTAGTTTTATGACTTTTTTCGAATGAATGGCATTGAATACTTTAGTTTTGGAACACTTCAATATCTGTGCAATTTTTCTAATTGATAATAAGTTCAAATTTAATTTAAGAATAACATTTTTTTTCAGATTCAGTACAATGAGCACCACGACGCATTTTCAAATTTATTTACCGAATACATAAATCATAAACTTTGCTTTACGGATTTTCAATATGATTATAATAATATTTATTGACTAATTTTATTGGTAATTTTTTTGTAGAGCGTCCCTATTATTTTTTTCAATTGAAATTACAAGTACACTGATTTAATAAATATAAAATAAAAGCGCAAAAAAGAAAAAGGTAAACAAATAATGAAATTCCGTTATTGTAGGAAAAAACTTAATATAAAGAAACTGTTGGCGAAAGTAAGGATCGTCCCTATTATTTTTTCCAACACTGTATATACATATGTATCACAACAAAACAGACAGTATAATTTTGAGCTGTTAAATACTTTGTAGTCAACAAAATTATTAGAATTTTTTGGCTAAATTCCCAATGATTTTATTTTATTTTATTACAATTTCTGCTCGTTTGTTATTATATCTTTTTTAATAAGATATTATTTATAAAATAAAAAGAAAGAATTTAAAGAAAATTTTATTAATATTTTTAATGTCTTGGTCACACTGTGACCTTACCAACTTATTTTAAATTGTATTTCTTTGGTAAAATTTAATTTTTAATGAAAACAAAGAGAAAATACAGTCATTTTTAAAATTTTGGAAAATCAAGTTGAGGAAAAACAACTGAATTCGTTGAAGGTTTACTACATAGAAAACAACTAGAAGTTCAACTCTTTTCATTCGCTGAGAAACAAAAAAATTGCTCTCTTCACACGTATTATTTTGTTGTGTAGAAAAGAGTTAGGTTTTTTGACAATTCCCTGCCAGAAATTGGGTGATAGTTTTATCCACTATCAGAAATGATAGTGTCACCCAAAAAGCATCCAAAGTATTCAAATTCTTCTTATTACTCTAATTCGACACCCAAATAAAGCACTTAATAGTGTAATAAAAAAGTATAAGAACAGCTGCACACTTCTTCCCGAACAGTGACACTTCTTGGATAGAAAAATTAAACATAATTTTTCTACTTTTTAGTAATAATTTGGATAGAATATTTTGTAAGAATTTTGGCAAAAATAGTATCCAAATTCATCACTAAAAATGATTCTAATTCGACACCCAAATAAAGATCTTAATAGTATATTAAAGAAAGTATAAGAACTGCTGCACAGTTCGAACGGTGACACTTCTTGGATAAGAAAATGATATCATATTCTGCTATATCTAACAATTTGAGGTTACTCTTTAGTTCAATTTTGGATAGAAAATGTTGGCAGGGTTGAGTTAGGTTTTTTGTGACTAAGTTTCATCTAATTTAGCCATAGCATTGAAATTATACTTTAGTCGGGGTTCACACACAGCAATTTTTCTTGCCGCAATTCTGACTTTGTAGACGAGAGAAAGCCTAGGAAGAAAAAGCTTCAAAAAAATATCATCTTTTCGTATATTATGTGAAAGGCATCTAACACTTTTTGAACAATTTCATTGTTCCAAAAAAAAGTAACACCCAATAATGTCAATCGTCCACAATGTGTTAAATTTTTTTATTATTGTTGTTAAAATATTTTGCGTTTAAAATATGCCATAAAATATTTAAAATATTTTATTTGTGTACCCACAAAAATTATTTTTTATTTACTTATTTTGTTTATATGTAGAAACGTATTATTTATTAATAATAACAACAAAATATAAACTTGTAAACATTGTCTAGCAGAAGGACAAATATTCAACGAGTTGTAAATAAATAAATAATGAATTACAACATTCTATACTCTCTTACATTTTGTAATTGTAAAAAAATGTACACTAATACTTAAGAGGGGATTTCTCTTTTAACAAAATTAAACTCTTTAAGGTGAATTTTTTTACGACTATAAAGAGCATTTTATTTGTAAAATAATGTATTACTTAATATGTTTTTTACATATGTATGTAAAATGTAATGTACATAAGTATATGTAGTTTAGAAAATGTAAAATTTATAGGAAAAGAAATTCTATAATTTGAAAATGAGCATTTAATTTATCAACAAGTTTACTTAATAAACCAAAGTAAGCCAAGAAGAAAAGCACACTTCCATGGCTACATAAAGTTGGTATATAGAGCTTTATATTAAGATCAAAATAATAAAATAAACAGCTAAAATGCTTTAGCCTTAAATTTAAAAGGCTAATGTAATCCCCAAAGAAAGTTGATTCTTTATATTAATTATTTAAATCGTCATCACACTCTGTATGTCAATATTATTCAATTTTAAACATTCATTACTAAAAAATATATTAATTTCATTTGCTATTGTGGTGATACTACATTAAATTTGTACTTTATAATTTGAAATTTAAAAATAATTTTTATCAAATATGCTTTGATTTTATAATTTTTGTTT
>MINK01003316.1:0-29821 GCA_001735545.1 Phormia regina
ATTGACAGCCCTTAAAAAACATGAAAGAAAATGTAAAATTTGTCTATAAAAATAAAAAAAAAAAAAAATTAATAAAATTTTTTATAACTTTCGGTGCATTTTATGGAAAGAAGAAGGCATCTTAATGCTTCCAGAATCAAACTGCTTCGCCCCTTATGATTTCTTTACAGATAATAAATCAAACCCTTCGTTTGACCACAAAACTTTCTTTACCACTTGAAGATTTAATTATCTTTATATTTATATGTATGTTATTTTCACAAATATTCGTTCTGTTTATTCCACTTATTGCACACAACTATTGCGTTATAGTTATGCAGATAATATATATGATTAACGATAAAAATACAATGTTTGTGTGAAATCAAATTATTGTCAAAAACAAATAATTTATATTTGTGGAAAACATAAACATTTTCAAAAACAATCGTTTAATAGTTGTGAAAAACATAATATGACTGAAAATCGAATAAAAATATTGGCTAAATGGTAGTAGTATTAACTAAATTTGTAAAATTAATATATATGATTGCATATAAAAATATTGAAATACATACTATGATTCAGTCAACCATATTAAAATTTTGATTGTTAGTAATCATTAAGTGACTGAACAGAATCATAAATATTACTACCATGAACACGGTATTATTGAAATCAACAATCATTGAATAGTTGTGGTGATCATGTTGTAACCATGTTTTTTCTCTGCGTGCAGACATTTAAATTTTCTTACTTTATTATCACAATCAGAAAACCTAAACTTGCGCCAAATTTTTTAAAATTTACTCAATGGAATCGGGTAGTGGTCGGAAATGGGTTAATTAATCAATTCGAGTAATTTCCCTTCCCAGCAAATATAAACAGAAGTAATTTTTAAGAAAGTTTATTTTCACTACTTCCAAAATATCATTAGATATATATTTTCGTGATCTTGAAAAGTAATAAAAACAACATGTAAAAGATGTAATTAAAAATGTATTCAGAAGATCTTTTTTCAAATATTTGTTACGAAAAATATTAATTTATATATAAATTCCATTTAATTTCCCTGTAGCGATAAAAAGAAAAATCCAAAGAATCACTTTTTCATAACATGACTTCCTATTCATTGAATAGGTATCAAAAAAGAGAACATATTCCTATGACAAGCCCATGTTAAATTCACTGGAAATGATCCGAATTTGCACTACTTGTGGATCACAAATAAAGGATCTTATTGACTTCTTTGGATGTTCTTTTTTGTTGCGTTCTAATATTATTAATAAAACAAAAAACAGAAGTTTAAAAGTAGAAATCTTAATTAAATTATTTATCTCTTAAAAACACTCTTTCAAATAACTACTACCAGTCACTGTCAATCACTGTTAAACAAACGTTANNTCAATAGTAGTTAGTAAAAGAAGAGTCCATGTTGTTGTTTTTTTTTTTGTATTAAGTTGTTAATATTTACTTTAATCATGTACTAGTAGTTTGTTGTAATATATTTTTGTTATAATATTTGTATCTATATTTCTTATATTTTTTTTATCCATAAAATGTGTTGTTAGAGCAACACTTTATAATGTTATTTCTAGCTCGCTTAGTAAACTCTTAAAAAAAAGTAACAACAACAACAATAAAAACAAATAAATGTATTTATTAGAAATTTGTTGTTGTATGTAGTACGTACGATCATTACAAACATCACATACAATATTGATTGAGGTAAACATAAGAAAAAAAAACTAAAACTAAAACAAACCAAAACAACAAATTACATGTTGTTTTTCACATAAAGATTAAAATCTATCTTATCACATCTAACTAACATACATACATAAAAATACTTCTTACACAGATACGTTCACATATATATCTAAATAAACTACTACTAAATATCAAATACTAATACAAATGTGCGTTAAATTTTATAGGAGTTACGAAAATAGTTTTAAAGACAATAAATAAGTATTTATTTGTTGGAAACAAAAAAATAACAATGTTTGTGGTTTGATTTTTTTTAATTGAAAGAAAGAGGAAAAAATTTTTGGTATTTATTAGTTAAGTTTTGTTTATGGGAAAAAATATTAAATAGGGTAAAAAGTAATTTCTTTTAAATTTTTGGTATCTTCCAATAGAAAAATTTTAAAAAAATATATAGAAATTTTAGAACAACATTGAGGTTTCTTGCGAAATATTATTTTATGATTTGGTTTAATGGTTTGTCTTATTTTTCTTTTATATGAAAAATCGGGGAAATCGAAATGTTAACCCTTAAATGGTGAAGGCTGATTCAGAGTATCGGTGTTGTTTCTAACTTGTTGGGGAACATTTTTATACATATACCCTGCGGAAAATGTGCCAATTGTATTAATGAACCGGTTCCTCCGTACCAGTTAAGTACCAATTGACACCTAACTCGTCACCAAAATTCCAATTGAGAACCAGTTGACACAAACACACTCACTATTTAACAACTGAGAGTTATTTTATAACAAGCTTGTTAAGTGCGCAATTAGCTTCTCACGCGAAATAGCAGTGATCAGTGGCTGAGTGGTCAACGTTGAAAACTATAAAACAACATGCGTTAGATGAGCACGGGTTCGATTCGGGATCGCATCATTGATATTAAGGAAAAATTATAAAATAGAATTAAAACATAAATTTAATAAAAATAATAAAAAAATGTTTAAAAGGTAACGAATTTTTATCAAATTTTTGTTATATTAATCGATACTGAACTTGTCCTCTAGGACCTGTACTGTCCTAAGGTGCTAATTAGCCACCTCAAATGACAACCCCATGTAAAATTGACAGGTTCTTCTCATATAAAGTTGGGGTACTGAAACCGGTCACTAGCCCTGAGGTTTCAGTTCCCCAACTTTATATGAGAAGAGAGAATTTTCAAATATTATTTTATATGAGAGGTGAACGTTCAATATAAACTATGAAATGAAGCTACAACGGACACCCTGCGTTTCTAGTATTTTGCCCATATAAGAAGTGGGTGGACCACGATCGTTTTGATTTCGAGTTTACATTGGTCCTTGAACTAGTTGTACAAATTTCCGTTAATGTTTCACTATATGTATGAGGTGGGAGTTAAGGGGATGGACCACGCCCATTTTTGATTTTCGAGTTGATATCAACCCTCGAACTATTCATACAAATTTTCATTATCATGATTTTTATCAATAAAAAAAACTGATATAGAAGCTCAGGGTGCTTCTGCTATTTTGCCCATAACTTCTTTGTTTATTAAACGATTTCACTAAAATTCAATCAAACGGCAAAATCGATGACCCGGGAACTTCCGTACAATATAAACTATGAAATGAAGCTACAACGAACACCCTGTGTGCCCATATGGGAAGAGGGCTGACCACGATCGTTTTGATTTCGAGTTTACATTGGTCCCTGAACTATTTATACAAATTTCCGTTAATGTTTCAATATATATAGGAGGTGGGAGTAAAGAGGATGGACCACGCCCTCATCATTATCATGATTTTTTAACGAGATGTAAGCAAAAAACTACTATTTTGCCCATAACTTCTTTGTTTATTAAATGATTTCACTAAAATTCAATCTTAAACAAATAAGACAAATATTTGAGCCAAATTTTGTTCCCATACGTTTTTCCGCACCATCTCTAACCTGCTTTAAACAAACGGATAGATGGGCGGTCATAGCTAGATCGACACAGAATCGATATGTTATATGGAATGACAAAATCAATATCTCCCTCCCTTTTATTGATGGTGGGTGTAAAAATATTGATAAGTGATACTTTTTAAATAATTGGTACAAAATTAAATTTTAGAAATTATTTCTCTTACAAATACTTAATCCTTTTCTCATAAATTTTCAAGAAAATAAGTTCCTGTAGTTAAGTTAATTAATATACTTTTTTGAAAAAATTCTAAAGTTAAATTTAAGTTTTCGTTAAAATTTTTATTTTAAAAGAAAGCTTTTCAAATGAACAATAAGCATAAAAGAAAAACACCCCAACAATGACAACCAAGGGTTACAAAAGAACTTATGCCACTCTTTTTCACCAATAAGTACTTTTTTCAATGAGGACATAAAAGTAGTTTGTTCATGTACACAGAAAAAATTATTACCGTCTTTTTTAACAATTAACTCAGTTGTTTCATTTTGCATAAAAAATTAATAAATCTGTTCAAGGAAAAATAATATAAAAAATAAATTTTGGTATGATTTTTTTTTCCTATACACATTTTTAATTCCTTCAATCATCTACTTGATTGATTTAATTAATCTATTAATTGGGATTTTTTTTCTGTTTTGTATTTTTTATTAATTGTTTTTAGTAATTGTTATAATCATTTTGGTGAGAGTTGTAAATTTAAACAAGTTTTTAATTGAATGAATTATTTTCATATATATATTTGTTAATTGGTGACTTCTTTCTCTGTATATATTTTTAATATTCTATTACTTTATTTCTATTCTCATAATCCACACAAATTTGCAATGTATTTTTTTCTATTAATCTTTTAAAATATTTCTGTTAATTTGTTTAAAAATTTTGTGTATATTTTTTTATATAATTATTTTTTTCTTTTCTATAAAAATTGTTTATATTGAAAACACCATTCCCAAACCATACAAAGTTTTAAAAACAAAAAAAAAAAAAAATTAATTTTTTCTACGATTTAAGTTTAAACAAAAATTGATTGTTTTGTATTTCAATTTCTTGAAAATTGTTTATAATTTTTTTCTTTTCTTTGCGCTATTTAATAAACAAATGATTTCTGTTTAAGTACACAAAACATTTATTAAAAAGTAATACAGACAAAAAAATAAAAACTGAAAAAAAATCCGCATATAAACGAAAAACTTAAGTACTCGATTCAAGGTGTTTTTAAAATGCGCCAAATTTTATATAAAAGAAAATATAAAATTTTATTAAAAATAAACAGAAGTATAAAGGAATTAAATATCAAATTAATATAAATAATTATGTTATATTATATTAAATAAATTATTCATTTAATATAAAACATAAGTAGGTATCCATCCCCTAAGGCTGATACCTACTGATTTCAAAGTTAATATTGAATTTTATTTCTAATTCATATCAAGTGAAAATTTTTATTTAAATATTACATTCAAATCATAATTTTTGGAATTACCCACACATATATGATAATGAATGTCCTTTTACTTATGGCACCAGCTGTTAGTTATCACTTTTTAGCAAATCGTTTATTTTTATGGAGTAACTTTGATGACCTACTTTTTAGTTTTAGTTTTTGGGAGATAAATGATTTTTACCTTTGCGGGAATTTCCCTTGAATTTAACAATGATAGTCTCTTGGATGGTTAGAATGTGTGAAAGAGAGTTAATAGAGTTATAAAATATACCTGATATAATCGTAGATATTTAAATATTTATTACCAGTGTAAACGAATATTTATAAAATATATTAAGTATTATAGGTGACAACTGTTGCCAGAAAGCTTAAGTAATTCATGTAAAGCGGGGAAATTCCATAAAAATACCTTTAAGCAAATTTCATTAGTAAATATTTTATGTTATAGAAATATTATAAAATATATAAAAATTTAGAATTTAATTAAATAAAGGAAGTAACTTTTTTAATACAAAAAAATTAAAATTAAATAAATTTAAAATTAATATAAAATATTTCTAAAAGTCTTAAGAAGTTTATTTTTGCCAAAAAAGAAGTTTTATTAAATATTTTTCACAGAGAAAAATTTTTATAAAAATATTTTTTTATTAAAATTTCTTTCCTTTTACTCAATTCACTTCTTCTGGGAAATACATTACATTTTATAAGAATTTACAAAAGTATTACTAAATATATACATTAGAGTGGTCCATAAAAACAAAAAAATTAGGCATTAACCCTTTTTGAATATGGTGTCAATTTGAACCAAAGTGTTTTTTTTTTTTTTCATTAATACTTTCTGTAATCGATTTAAATTTTGTATTAAAAATTAAGATAAACATAATTTAAATTTGTGATATAATTTCCCAGTTTTATTTTTATTTTAAAATATTTAATGCAAATAATATTTAAATACATTTTAAATTAAAATACATTTTAGGGTTAATGCTTATATTTTA
Source organism: Phormia regina (assembly GCA_001735545.1). Classification (NCBI taxonomy): domain Eukaryota; kingdom Metazoa; phylum Arthropoda; class Insecta; order Diptera; family Calliphoridae; genus Phormia; species Phormia regina. The sequence continues at coordinate 6,101 of MINK01003316.1, forward strand.
TCAATTTGCTGAATTAATGGGATTGCAAACGGGTTTTATTGAAATATATTCAAATTGACAGGTTTTTAAAACATCGTTGTAATTTTGACTCCAAGGCCATTTAAGGGTTAATTTTATTTTTGTCACTATCATTGTAAATATCAGTTGTTAATAAATAAATAGATAGATTAATAAAAATAGATAAAAATTCGAATAGTTTCCATTAAAAAATGCAAATATTACAAAATTTGACATTTGACCTTTAAGATTTATGGGTTAATGTTATCCAAATTGTATGAATTTCTTGATTTATATTTAGAATTATGTTTCATTTAAAATATGGCTGATTTACAAAAATATAACATAAAAATGGGTCTTTTCTCGGAAGTATTTGACCTAATTTTTTATTGTTTTATTCCGCAATCTGATGTTCATTAATCCTAATGGGATCTTCGAAAGATATTAAAATTTGTTTAACAAAATATCAAAAAACTGAAATATGAGTTTTGGAACGATCGTTAAATACAACACATTTTTTTGACCATAGCTGAGAACAGGTTTACGTTATTCTATAAGGACAAAAACACATATTCAAGTAACTACAAATATATCTTAAGTAATACAATTGTTTTAACGGATATTTTCAAAAATATATTTATTTTTTCTCACATTTCGAATTCAAGTGCTCTGAGGCGCATTAATGGCCTGGGGAATTTTCAATAAATTTTACATTTTTCTGTAACTCTAATTCTGTTTACATTACGATTCCTTTACAATAAAATACAAAACTAATTATTTAATTAAAAAATTTTTGTGAAAACTGACAAAAATGCATATTTTCCCCTTGTAAATGCATCTTCAAATTTCGGAGCCGTTGCGGCACCAGTTAACGCAGTTCTATTGCCCTAATTTTTTGCACGACATATTACATAAACGACATATAAAAAAATTTTAGGGGGTGGGATGGCCTGTAGGATATTTTTTGTCAAAACAAGTTTTATATATTATTAATAATTAATAAAATTTTTGTAGTTAATTTGAAAGATGAAAAATTGCTAGAATTGCTTTAAAAATTATCCAACCTTTTAATTTTTTTACTGAAAAAAAAAAAAAAAAAATGTCATAATATATATTATATATTATTAAAATATTAAATATTTTATTTATTCAAATTTTAACTTTTTATTAATAAAAATCCAAAATCCCAAAATACACTTGTTTTCAGCGAAGTAAACAATTATTTTGAGAGATATTTATAATATAATATTTCTTTTTAAATAAAATAATATTTACGTTTTTAATTTCCTAAAATTTCAACAAATCCCAAACAAATGTTTGCTATATTACATCCCCAAAATTACGGGATACAAAAATTTATAGGGAAACACAAAATTTATTATTCTGATTTATTTTTTATTTTTAACTTATATATTTTAAATAAAGTATACATTAAAAAAATTTTTACAAAATCCAAATGTTTTCTAAAAAATGTCCCAAAATTTCTGGATTTAAAATTTGTACGGAATTACGTTTTTTTCGGTTTTAAAATAAACTGAGATTTTTTAAGAATTACAATAAATTCAATGAAGGCCTAAAAATGGATAAATTGTATTATTTATAAGTCTTAAATTTATTTATTTACTAAATATTTTAAATAATTAAAAAATTTCGCTATTGTGAAAAATTCACAAAATTTTGTAAAAATAAATCCCTAAAATTTACAGAATAAAATGTTTTGTGCCATAAATTCTTTCTAATTCTATAAAAAATTTATTTTTTATGTAATATTTTTAATAACTAAAATAATCAGTATTATAAATAATTCCCAATTTTATGGTAAAAAATCGCCAAAATCTCAGACCTCAAAAGTTTATGAAACGAAAATAAATAATATTTTTTTTTTTCATATCAGAATTAAATTTATATTATATAAATTTATATTAAATATATCGGAATAAATTATACTTTTTTTTAGGAATCCCATAAATCCTAATTGTGTGCTAACTAATTTTCCCAAAATCTCATGGTAGTAAAAATTCTAGGAATAGAATTGTTTCATTTCAGTTATTATTTAAAAAAAAAAATACCTTTTCAAGATATCTTTTAATTACCATTTACATAACAATAAATCCCCAAATTCCCAAAAAAAAAAAATGAGGAAATATATTTTTTAAAATTTTTCTCTAACGCTAAATAAATTTAAATTATAATAAATAAATTTAATAAAATTAAAAATAAATTAAAATTAATAAATCTAAATTGTATAAGTACAAATCCCATAAATATCATAGAAAGAAATTTTGAGTTATTATTTTCTATTATTATTTAAATGTTTCTTTTTTTATTTATGGGTGGATAAAAATAATTTTCCTAAATTTGTAGAATTTTTTTAACTCAAGATCATAAAATCATGAATAGAATTTAATTTCAATAATAAAAATAATACTAAAAATATTTAAATGTTAACATTTTTCCCTTTTTTTGTTCATGTAATCCTTGAACTCTCATTAACAAATTTAGTTTATTTTAAAATATTTCGAATATTTTTACGCAATTTTTTTCGTTGCTCGTTTACAATTTATTTGAAAAAAAGGTTAAACATTGTAATCATCTATAGTCTGCTTATTTTTTTTTTTTTGTTTTATGTAAACAGACACAATTTATTTTTAATAACAAAAACAATAGCAACAACAACAACGACAACAATAAAATAAAAATAAAGAAATACAAATTTTTGCTCTAAATTATATAATGATCATCAACATCTTCTTCTTCTTCTGCTTATAGAGTTTTTATTTATTTATTATTTATTGCTTTTCTTTTTTTATTTATTTTGAAAATTTATTATGAAATCTTTTATTATCAATTCTGTTGTTTTGTTTTTGTGTTTTTATTTTTATTGTTTTACTTTTATTTTCATTATTTTTTTACAATTTAATAATTCTATTATTGATTGTTATGACTTTTTCTTAGAATATTATTTATTATATTTTTTTCATTTTGCTTTCAGTTTCAATAATTTAAAATATAAAAAAAAAATATGAAAATAATAAGAAAAAAATTACAAAAGAATTATTTTTTTTTATTATAAAGGAGAAGAAGAAAAAGGAGAGCACTGACTGCTCTGTTACATACATTCATCCATATAAAGTGTGAGAAGTTTTATTGTATTAATCTCTTTATTTCTTATAATGAATTTCCTATAGTTTTTTTGTTTTCATTTTCAAGTGATCGCGGATTTGTATTTGTATGTACGTATGTGTGTGTGTATGTTTTTTAACTTGGTCAATTGTATTTTTCTAAGGTTTTTTTGTTCCTGTATTTAATTGTTGTCTTAAGACAAAAACAAAATTACCGTTGTAATGACAACAACACAATTATTAACTGAGTTCATTTATTTGTCTCTTATTTCTCACCAATCAATAACAGTAAAACCAACACTTTGTTTAAGTCTACATGTACATATACATACGCACACACACGTTCCTAAAGCAAAAACAACAATAAGAAATAGACAAAAAAAAAAGAAAAACATGTCTAAAAACTAATAATTCACGTGTGAAAACAAATAGTGAATTTTGTCACATTTTCTGGTTTAGTTACACGGTTTTTGAATTGTTGTTGTTGCAGTAGTAGTTAGTTATTAGTTGTTATTATTATTATTGTTATTAACATTGTTTGTTTTGTAAGATAACTGAGAAATTGTTCAAGTAGTCTTTCAGAGAATGTGTGAAATAGTCTAAATACAAAAAATATTCTAATTATTCGGTTATCTGGTTTTCGGTTGATATTTTAAAGGATTAAAAGAGAAAATAACTCAATATTGATTAATTTTATTTTACACAAATTTGTTTTCAGGAAATGTTCTAGGATTTGCTATTTTTATTTATAACAAATCAGAGTTAGTGATGATAATATCTCAGTCCAAAGAAGTAATGGTGTACATACCTTTGTACACAAAATTATTTTAAAGTTCGTGTCGAGAGCTTTAGAAATGTATGTTATTTCAGATAATTAGGTTGCTATATATTAGCTTCATGCTCTCATTAGATTAGATCAAAAATTATTTAAGTTTATTTGCATTCCTAATTAACTTGGTGCGATCATAAAACAGATCGGGTGAACGATCTTTTTTCTGTAGTAATATCTATCAAAAATTGGCAATTTCATGTATCTACATCAGAGATTGATGAGAGAGAATTCCTACAGGTGCTAGCGATCATTAAGAGCGACCTCAGAATACTTACGCGTCATTCAACAGACATACATATGTTGTCTTCTAAGGAGCGAATGAGTTTTAGTCGATATAGTAACAGTATATTGTAAATTTTTTGTAATGGCTCCAAATAAAAATGTTAATTATAAGAAAATTCTTACTTTCACTTTGCTTTAAAAAGACTTTTTTGTTTTATACATCATAATGAAAAATGTTGACGCAATTTTTCTGTAATTTTTTAGTCTAAAATTTTCTTTATTGAAAATCAATTTTTCACAAATTTTTGTTAAATTTGGGGCAACTTCATAATTCCATGGCTGTTGAACTTCTGTGGTTTATCAGTAAAAAATTAATCAAGTGATCTTCAGAGCGCTCTTTGGTGGCATTTATTTTCCAATCAAATTAGTATTACAGGGACGACCAACAAATTAATCAAACGGTATAAGTTTCAAACTTCTCAGCCAATTGATGTAATTTTTGATCGGGTCATTAAGGTTATGTGTGGCCTAGAATTTTCATGATGAATTATGAAGCCATCTCTGTTGGCCGATTCTATAAAAATCTATAATTTTCTAAAGGACTACTGCAGTTTGTAGAACTGTATAGTGCAGAACTGTATAGTAATTCTTATAATTGCTAATTAAGCATTTCTCTAACGCAACGATTCTCAAATGGGGGCCCGCGACCCACAAGGGGTCCGTAAGGACTTGTCTGGGGAGTCGCGAGGATGTGTTGGAATTTTTTTTAATAAAAATATTATATAGAAAGTTTAAATAAAAATTCCAATCAAAGTTTGAATTGATTTAAAACTGGAATAACAGGGACGGAAATATAATTTATGAAACCGAAAAAGTAGTAAAAATCAAATGTCAAAAAAATTGATTCATATACATTATTGTGATCTACATTCATTAAGTGTTATGTTCGATTATAAAATTCACACTTTTCCAAAGGTCCAAAGATTTTAATTGGAAAATTTTTAACAACATATTATGGATTCCAAAACTTTATTCCGTTTGAAGATTCGAACTTTGGAATTTTAGAAAATATACACTTTCATAAAGTGGTTAAAATTCGAGAGGACATGTGTACCGCGACATCTTGGATTATTGGAACTATTTTCTATTTAAAATTCATTTCTGTGATTACACAGAAAAGTATAAGATTTGTAAATGTTCATAAAGATTTTAATTTAGGAAAAAATAGTGCACATTTTTGTGGTCAAAAACCATAACGAGAGCGTATTCAAATTTTATTTATTTAATAGATAAATTTGTTCTTTAATTTTTTGTAGAGGAAATTACCAAAATCGCCGGAAATATATGAAAATATTTGTATTAAGAACTTGCAAAATTGAGGTACTTTAAAATTTCAAAAGCAAATAATTCAAAAACAAGAATATACACAAATATTTCAAATAGAATGAGAAGCCTAAATTTGGTATGAAATTCAGAAGCGCTCCTAGCTTTGTCCCTGAGGTGCTGTCTGGTGCCTTTTCCGAACTTATTTCCAAACACCTCTGCTACACCTAAATTAAATTAAATTTTAATGTTCTTTTTTTTATAAAGTAGTTTTTCTTCATATAACATTTTATATTATTTATAAATTTGTAGTGGTACGCGATACTACTGCAATGCCAAAAAGGGATCGCGAAACAAGATCTTGTGAGAACCCCTGCTCTAACGTTTCAAAATCTATCTCGATCACGTATAGAAAAAGGGAGACGGTGCCAATAGTATACCCCACTTTAAAAATTCATTGGAATGCTTTATTTGATCATTTTTACAATGAGTTCTGTGGAACTTGTTTTTTTTAGTTATAATGATTTTATATGAAATAGGTTTCCAGCAGAAATACTTTCTATCACATACAGTTTATAATCTCTGCCATATTCTATTATTTTAGTACAATTTAAAGAAACAGTCGTAAAAATCATTCGATTTTCCTCCCCCAAAAGCTTGAACTGGATCCGTGCCTGTCTTAGTAGCAACAATATATACCCTGAGTCAAAAACTAAAAGCAAAGAAACCTAATAGATTAAACCATAGCTCTGTTGGGGCCAAGTTGTTACAGAATTTTTAGACTAGTGTATATCCAACTGCTCATCAGATCTGTTGGTATTTTTTATATTAAACTTAAGTACGATATCTTTATCTTTATATCTCAATTACCAGATAGCCAGTCAGATACAATTCTAAAAGCAATTTTAAGTTGAACGTTGTAATTTAAAGTTAGTAATTCTCTAATTTGAATATCAATATTCATACTTTTTTGCTAGGATTATAAAGAATGTTCAGCCAGTAAGTGAGAAACGATCCCATATAAGGTAAACTCTTGGAATATAAAACAGAAAGAAAAACAAGTAAATCTTTCTTGGTACTGTTTTCCAAAGGAGGATTTTAATTAAAACAAAATTTTCCTTTGTATCTAGAAGTTTTACCTTTTGATATTTGTGATGATTATGTTAAACAACCAGTAGCTGAGGTCACTAGATATCCTCTTAAAAAATAAAAATAATTTTTAAACGTACAAAAGAATTATCAAAGATGAAAACCATTCCAATTACTTATTTATTTGATCAAGATTAAACATTTTCTTAATTTTTTTACTAAAATTAACATATTTAATTATTAAAATAATTATAAATAATTTTAAAATTATAAAAAGTTATAAATCAGAATTTTAAGATTTGACAATTAATTGAAATGTTTTCGCGCTTATTTCTACTAATTTAGATGCTTATAAATCAATAATAGTCCATATATTTCTATTATAATATAAAACTAAAACAGAGCTCCAAATGGTCACTTAAATATTCAATAAATAACTTTTCAATCAACGTTAAATAGTTAAAAGTGATTAATCACTTAATTTAAACAGCAATTGCAAATAGTTTTTATACTCAAAAAAGGATAAAGGCAGTCAAATATTAGGTGGTCCAAGAATAAAACCCATACAATTTATACTTTATTTCATATAAATAAGTTTAGAAAACCTCTTACAGGAAAGTACTTTACAAACCCTAAAGAAATATTCATTTAAAATGCTCTAAAAAAAGTACCAGAAAAGACTTTATTTTTATTTAAATGGAAAATTAATGTCAAAAGTTTCTTTATATTATTTTAAATTCGATATAAAAAATGCATCCCATTTTAAAAATGTTACTTAAAGATAATTTTTCTCTAACTAAATTTGTCCACTTATGCTATAAGAATAAAACAAAAAAATATGTAACACGTTCTCTTCCGTTTAAACTCTTGTTCTTCCATTGTCTAAATCAATCTAATAAATAAAAAAAAAGCAAATTTTAAACAATTTAACCATAAATTCATCTCACCTTTTGTTCGTGATTATTAAGCCCCTTTGATAACAATAGTTAAAGTGTTTAATAAAAATCTCCCTAGATTTTAATATAATCAATTTTTACGTACTATATGAGTTTTTTTTTTAATACAAAGGTACCTGTTTTAAGGGAAAATAATAAGTACAAGTAAATTTTTAAATATTAAATCTAAACATTAAACCCCTGTGATATGTGAGAATCCATGTAACTAAGAGCTAAAAGGAAGATACATTAGAGATTTATTAAAATATAAAATAAATTTTTATACTAGAAAACACTTGAAAAGAAGGTGCGTATGTGTTAAAATGAGAAAGTACCTGTAATTATTAATCCTACTACACACACACATATACACACAGATACATATGTATATGTGTTTATATAAACTTATAGAGAGATTTTTAATGCGCAAGTGCAACCAGGGGTTATAAAAATACATGAGCAAAGGAAAAACTGCATTAGAGCAGGTACATTTTATTAGATGAGTGTGTGTGTGTGTGTGTGAGATTTTTATGGCCCTTTTTACAGAGCTCATAAAAATGGTTGAGTTGTTGTTGTGTAAAGGGATGGCGGTGGAATATGATTGAAAAATGTCTCGGGGTTTTCCAAAAATTCTAACGAATGAACGTACGTCTAGGGAGAGTAAGAGTAAAACATAAAGAGAGAGGGAGAGAAAGTATTGAGTTATAAAATAAACAGAGAGTTAAAGAGTAATAAGAGAAATTATAATATATATAAAAGAGTACCTAAGGAGAGCAATGAGTTTAAGAGTTAAAAAATGAGTGAGTTTCTGCTTTACTCTCAATTGAGTATTATATTAAATTTGAGTAATTTTTTTTAGCAAAAAGAACTTAAATTTTCTAGAGTAACATTTTTCAATTGTTCAAGATATATTACCTGTTGACATCGCTCTACTCAAAACAATTAATCTTACTCTCTCGTTTACTCTAGTAAAGTGTAAGCGAGAGGTAATATATATGAGTGAGATCTTTATAACTCTTGAGTGAGTTTCTTATGTTCGTTTATCTTATGAGTTCGTTATGTATAAGAAACTGGCTCTGTGTGTATATCTTTAGCTGATGTCTCACAGACAAAAAGTTGTTTGTTATATTCAGTCTTAAGTTTGTTGGAAATATTTTTACAAATTTAGTTTTAGTTCTTGTGTGTTAACCCTTTGACTAACAACGCTGTGTGTTCATGTTTTTGTATCGTTTTAGAGTTGCAAGCGACCATGCGCGCATGGCTTCTACTCCTCGCAGTGCTGGCGACTTTTCAAACGATCGTTCAAGTTGCTAGCACCGAGGATAATAATATATCATCGAGATTTATCACAGCAATACAACCAATTAAAAAGGATTTTAATCACACAATAACAACAACGACGGCGATTATACAAAAACCGTCATCATCATTATTATTATCATCAAATACAACAGCAACAACAATTACAAAACCCACAACTGCATTAACAACAAAACTAGTGGATTTTCCCACCGCCATTATTAATACGGAACAGGAAAAAGAAGATAAAACAATTGTGTATAAACCTCATAAAAAAAGTGATAGTGATAATACAGAAACAACAATAACAAATACAAGTGAACAACAAGTGCAAAATATTGATCAAAATAATAAAAACATTATAATTGAAATAAAAAATATTGAAGAAATCGAACAAATAAACGATTCACAAGAAAACGAAGTGATTGAAAAAAATCATAAGAATTTAAATAAAAATAATAAAAAACAAAATAAAAATCATAATAATAATAATAACAAAATGGCTTTAAAAGAAGAAAGTGTTATAGAAAAAAAAGAAAATTTACAACAAATATTAAACCAAAAAAATACACAATCAATACAAAATCATAAAAAAGAGGATACAAAACAACATAAAGAAAGTTCCTCTTCAATACAAAAGCAACAACATCATAAACACCATCATCAACATCATCATCATCATCACCACCACCATCATCAGCAACAACATAAATCACAACCTGCCTCTCAACAACAACAACAAACAACTAGTGATAATTTAACACCAACAACAACATCATCATCATCAACAACAACAACCTCCCCAACAGCAACATCTCAAACCTCATTATCTTCATCATACCACAAAGAAGAACAAGATGAATCATCATCTATTATGGATTTAGATGTTTCCATTTCGGAAAATGATGATGGTGCCATTAGTGTAGAATCCCAACAGCCCCAAGTTGATGCTGTTATACCCGATGAAGGTCCACGTACCTTTAGTAATCAAGAGATTATAGCTGAAAAAGTTAAACCTGATCCCTCAACTCTAGTCGAAATTGAGAATAGTTTATTATCACTATTCAATATGAAGAGGCCGCCAAAAATTGATCGTTCCAAAATTGTCATACCAGAGGCCATGAAACAATTATATGCCCAAATAATGGGTCATGAATTGAATTCTGTAAATATACCAAAACCTGGATTGTTAACAAAATCCGCCAATACCGTGCGAAGTTTTACACATCAAGGTAAGTGAAAAAAAAATTTATTTTTATTTTTAATTTTTTGGATTTCGACGTTAATAAGCTAATTTCGCTTAAAGGGTTTTAATATGAAGTTTTAAGGGTAAAATAGAAATTATTAAAAAGATTTTACAGAAGTTCAATGTTAAAATTGGCTAATTTTAAAAACTTAATTTCTATTTAGTTTTTATAGAACTTTATTTTTATATAAAATTTTCTAAAAGTATTTTACTAATGAGTTACTTATAAAAGCTGTAAACTTTTAATACAAATGAAGTTCTATTGAGTTTCGTTCATTTGAGGTCCAAGAGTATAAGAGAAGAATATTTGATTGATTGATTGATTTATAAAGTGAAAATAATTTTGGTAAAAATCTCTGACTTCTTAAAAGCTTTAAAAAGCTAAAAACGTTTTATAGTTGCTTAAAGCTTTTGCATGTTATTTCTTGTTACTATAAAAGCTCTAACATGTTGTGAAGTTTTTCGAAATAACTCTAGAACATTCGAGAAGTTTTAAACATTTTTTAACATTAACTTTAAAAATAAAAAAAATTGCGAAATGTTTTTGATAATTACACAATATTTGCTTAAATTAAAGATGGGATTTTAGTTTTTCAATTATTAGCCTCTTATTTATAGAGAAAATTAATATTTAGAAGTTTTGAAAGTCATTGATCATTATGATAGGAAAATCAAATCAGCAAAATTAAATTAAATAATGAGAAAAAATAATAAAATTAGTTTTTTATGAATTTTATAATTTTACCAAGATATTTTGTAAATATAGGATCATATTTTGTAAAACACTTTCCCTCATTTTAAAAAATTTTTCATGTAAATTATTTTTCTTTTTCAAAAATTTTTATGGAAATTTTTTCAAAGTTTGATGAAGAGATTTAAGAAATAAGGGGGAAAATATGTCAAAAATTCTTTAAATATTTTCGAAAAATTATTCATCAAATAATTAGTTATAATTTAAAAAAATTTTAAATTCCATTTAAACATTTTTTTTAAACTTCTTCGGTTTTAGTATTCAAATTATAAAATCTTCTAAAATGGAAAATGGTGAAAAAAACTGTATTATTAACGATATTTTAAAACTATTACTTCCGTAAAAATTTTAATTTTTAATTAATATATTTTTATTAACATAAAATTTTAATTTTGTTTAATATAAATTCTCTATTTCGTAAAGATTTTTCAAATATATTTTTGCTTTAGAAATTAATCTTAAAGGTATTTCTTTAATACCTTTAGGACAATTTATTACAATTACCCTCTGTTTAATGATTTTATTATTAAACAAATTTTAGTTAATGCAATTTATTATAAAATAAAGTACAAACTCTATACCGTTTCGTGCTTAAAATTTAAATACAACTCCTTCTAACAGTGGCATATATAAAGCTTTATTAAGTTTTAACCCTAAAAGGTTATTACATTTTTTAAGTTAAAATTTAAAATTAACTATTATGCAAGAAAAAGGCAAACAAATATTTTGTTTCTGCATTTGAGTGCTATAAATTATATTTTTCAAATAACTGCTTCAATAATAAAGAAGTACAACATTGAAAACTTTACAAGGTACCTATAACTTTTCAGGGTTAAAATTAAATAATGATGATTAATTTATATAGTTTCATAATGTTGCTTAAAACTTTCGAGCATTATTTTTTAACTAAAAACTCGCTATGAAATTTTATTATAATTTTTAGCCTAAAATTTAATTCTTTGTACAGTATCAGGATATATTTTTAAAATCATCTTCGATAATCTTAATAAAATTCTGATAATCTGCAAAAAATATTCAAAATATAAATATAAAAAAGAAATTATATTAAACATTACTTGATTACTGTTATTATTATTACTATTAACATTAAACATTTAATACTAATAAAATTATTCTAAAATTAAAATATCAAATTTTAAAATATCAAAAAAATCTTAAAACGATTTGCTTTTGCTTTCTAAGAAATTCAAATATGTGTAGGAATCGTTTTAGATTATAATACCCATAATCCCCAATACATTTTTCTAAATTTTTTAAAATATACACAGAAAAAACTAAAAATCGACTTCAATTACAAATTTGCTTATATTAATTAATTTTTAATTGATTTTGCTCCAATCATCAAAATCATAATATTAGTAACTGAAATGATTGATTTTATTAATAATTCCTTTTTAAAAAATACACAAAATGAGCTGAAAATTTTTGAAAATTTATTTCAATTTTTTTTTTCATTTCAATTTTTTTATGGATTAATCTTTTAATTATTTTTTTCTGTGTATTAAAAAAAAATAACGAAAAACATTGTCAATTATATGATTAATTAAATATTGAAATATTTTCAATCAATTCTTTTAATTGTAACAATTATTCAATTAATACAATTTTAAGTTTATTATTTCTATTAAATATGGTAACATTTATCAGATTTTCAATAATTAATTTGAAGTAATTAATAATACAAATCTTATTCCAATGCACAAAGATTTGAATATTAATTAATTAATAATGTAATTAAAACAAGGCTTGAACATAAAATTTAATTAATAAATTAATTGAAGATGAAATTTTGGTAATTGAAACAAAGTTCGAGATAATTTTTTTTTTATATAAAATTAGATTTTTCCGTATTCCAATATTTATATTTTGAGTTATTGTTCACAGAAAAAATATTTCGAATTATTTTTTAATAAAATTATTAACTAAATTTGTATTGGAGTTTAATTATATTATTTATTAATATAATTAATATTCTAATTTGTATAAATTTATATTGTAAATAAATTGACAGTAATAATAAAATCAATTATTGTATTTATTAATCATTTTGATGATTAGAGCAAAATCAATTATAAAAATTAATTAAATTACAAATTTCGTAATTATATTTGATTTTTACTTTTTTCTGTGTTATTTAAAATTAAAAAAAAAAAAAATAATTAAAATCATTTTTTAATTTCTTATATTTTTTAAAAATAATTTTTGAGAATATTTGCAAAGAAAATTTTTAAATCCAATTTTAATATATTTTTTATATCAGAAATACAATAATTTAAAGGCTATCAATTACTAATTTTTCCCATTTAAAAAATGTAGAATTTATAACATTTTTAAATTTAATAAAAACTGGAACCGATTTTTTAAACGGAACAGAGCTTTTATATGAAAAAAATATTTATTGATTCAATTAAAAATAGTATTAAAAAAAGAAAAACTGAAAAAGTCCTAATTTTAATATTATTGGTACTCATTGGAAGGAAGTAATAATATATTAAAACTGATCTGCAGAAGTTGTATTTTTAAACAAGGGTTGTCATTTGTTGCCTTTTAATTTTATTTTACATTTAAAAATATTTTTATGAAATTCTTTTAAATTTGTGAAATTTTAATCTAAATTATTATTTTCACTTTCAAGGATACATTTGGTATTAATACTTAGTTATTTAGTTCTATTTTTTGAAGGAAAAAATTTATATTTTGAAATTACTTCCCCATTTACTTTCATTTGAAATCTTTAATTTCTAAAACTAAATAAATATTATTATATTGGAATAAGTTTTTTTACATTTGTATTTTTTTTAAGTTTAAACAAAATTAATACGATTACTAATTTTTTAATTCAATTGTATCAATAGGTAACATTTAGTTCAAAGAATTTTAAAATTAATTAAAATTTCAAGCACATAATCAAATAGTTGCTATTGTTAATTCTTTGATTGACAATAAATCAGATTAAACCAAAAGAATTTTTTTTCATATTTTATCAATATAATATAAAACATCTTAAAAATTATACTTAAATGACTTTAAAACAATTGACAGCAAACGCAAAATTATTTCATAAAATTTCCCAAAAAATTTCATCATTCTCAATTTTGCAAAAAAAAATCCCAAACCAACTCAATTCACAACGAATCAACTATATGAAATTTCCCATAACCACTTGTATGCAAATTTTGTGAAAAAAACGACACTTAAGTCTTAAACTAAAACAAACACTTAAGCTGTTTATAGGCAGCTATAAAAACAGACACACACGTACACCACCACCACCAACCACCTATTTTTCTACCCAAAGGTAGATATAAAAACTCATTAAGAACAATGCCAGGGATTTCCATAAGTTTTTCACAATTAAACCAAAAACAATAACAACAATACAAAAGCAATAAAAAAAGACAGACATATGGACGGACGGACAGACAGACATATAGACAAAGGGATAAAGCAACAAATATTATAAAGGAGGAGAGAACTCATTATATTAGGTCTTAAATGAGTTCTCCTACCTACATGCTAATGTTATAGTTGCAATGACCTTGAAAATTTTCTACTTGACGACTTTACATAATTCCCAAGCGACTAAAATTCTTAAGAAAAATACAAAACTAAAAATAAGGAAGGAAAATATATTAAATAAACTAAAATAAATATTAAAAATATATAAAATATTAAAGTGAATTTTAATAAACATATTCTCACATACATTGTACATATATTAAGGAAATCATATGTGTTTATATAAATAGGTGAGTGTGTGTGTGTAGAAAAGTACCTGTTAAAATAGGATTTCTTGATCAAGAAAACAGATTTAGAATTTTTTTTGGCAAAATTTTTAGAAAGGTTTTAAGGTTTTAAAATAACAAATTTAAGTTTTTATTTTAGTTTAGTTCAGCACAAGTGTTGGGATGTAAATATTTATTTTAGTTTTAAGAGAAAATTAAATGTTTTATGAGTTTTACACGCACGTATAAAGGTGTTGCTTTTCTTTCTTTTTTTTTTTTCTTAACGAACAAATTGGCTTTTGTAGTTTGTTTTAGGCGCCAGCTATAAATTGCTAAAGAGCCAGAAAAGAAAGGTTAACAATTGTAAAAGAGCATTAAATTTAAAGGTGTGTCTCTTAACAGTCTAGAGACTGACCGAAGCTGCGCTGACATTTTTAAGTAGCTCAGTTTAAATTAGTAAGAAAGAAATGAAAATCTTTAAGCGGATTAGCCTTAGTGGCGCTAAAAAAAAAAGAAAAGAAAAATCATAAATAAATTTTATTGTTATGTTATTAAGTAAAACTAATCAATTTTTTCTCTTTATCTCTCTCTCTCTCTTTTTCTCCTTATAGATAGTAAAATCGACGATCGGTTTCCGCACCATCATCGGTTTCGTTTATATTTCGATATAAAAAGTATACCCGCCGAGGAAAAACTTAAAGCGGCTGAATTGCAATTAACACGTGACGCCATTAGTCATGCCACCTTAAATCCCCGCCTGGCAAATCGTACACGCTATCAAGTACTCGTCTATGATATAACACGAGTAGGCGTGAGGGGTAAACGTGAGCCCAGCTATTTATTATTGGATAATAAGACGATACGTCTGAATAGTACAGAGACAGTGAGTTTAGATGTACAACCTGCTGTTGATCGGTGGCTGGCTTCACCGAAGAAAAATTTCGGTCTCTTAATTGAGGTGAGGACATCTCGTTCGCTCAAACCAGCGCCCCATCATCATGTACGTTTACGCCGCAGTGCGGATGAAGAGCATGAACATTGGCAGCGCAAACAACCCCTGCTATTTACCTACACCGACGATGGTCGTCACAAATCACGCTCAATACGTGATGTTAGCACACGTTCAAAACGGGCGGGTGGTCATCATCGTAGAACCCATAGGCGTAAGAATAATGAAGAGATTTGTCGACGCCACTCGTTATATGTGGATTTTGCCGATGTAGGTTGGAGTGATTGGATTGTGGCGCCGCCCGGCTATGATGCCTTCTACTGTCATGGTCGTTGTCCGTTTCCCATAGCGGAACATTTAAATTCCACCAATCATGCGGTGGTGCAAACCTTAGTCAATAGTATCAATCCAGGAAAGGTGCCAAAGGCCTGCTGTGTACCCACACAGCTAGAGGGTATATCAATGCTCTATCTCAATGATCACAGTACCGTAGTGCTTAAGAACTATCAGGATATGACTGTGGTGGGCTGTGGCTGTCGGTAAAAACAACAAAAATTTTGGCCTACACCAGCCACAAACGGTTTAAATTACTACTATTACTAGCAGCAACAACAAACAAATGAAATTGAAGCCAAATACTCGAAAAAAAGAAAAAATAATAAACTTCAGCCACTTGCAACTCATAACTCTTAGGAAAATAATAATTGTCTCTTATGTTTTAAGTAAGAGAATATATAAAACTTAAGCTAAGAGTTTTAGTTGTGGAAATTTTTTGTTTTATGGTTTCAAAACAATAAAATGTCGTGATATTTAAGCGTGAATGTTCAGCAAACATCCTACATGCATCAGTCAGTCAATCAGCCAGTCAGTCAGTCAATCAAACGATCGTTGGCCCAGTTAAGCAGATGGCTTATATGATGGCTAAGAGAGTGAGTGTATAAATAAAGAGCACTTTAAATGCCGCTGTTATAAAATACAAAAAATGCCTTAGTGTATGATGAATATCTAATAAATTAAATGAATAGGTTTTCCTTTCGTTCTCTTTTTTTCTCTCACTCTGTAATTCGCTCTCCTTCACTGTTTGTGTAACGCTTTAATAAGTTTTAATTATTTTATTATTTCTATATAATTTTTCTCATAACAATATATTTTTTGTTTATAATAATTATTTTTTATTTGTTTATAAAATAATGTAATTTTAAACAGAAAACAAACGCAATCTAAGTGGACTGAATAATTGAATTTTTTTCTCTTTGTAAGTGTAAATACTAGTTGTAAAACAAAAGAAAAAAACAAAAACAAAAAAAAAAATTGTAACTTAAACTAAATAGAGTTGCGGAGTTTTAGATATAAAAAAAAACAAAACTACAACAACAAAAATGAAAATATTAATAATAAACTAAATAGTCACTAAATAAATTAAATTAAAAATCATAAATAAAATAAATTGTATAAAATTATAAAAGAACAAAAAAGAAAACAAACCATAAAGCTAACCATTTTGACAGCTAGGCTGTCAAAAATAGGTCTAGTTTCTAGGTCACGCCCCCAACTTAGCCTCCTTTTTTTTGTCCTATCTTCCTTTCTCTCCATTTTAGCATAAATATCCTAATAAACGCTAGTACGTTGTTCTATTAAACAAATTTCTCATAGTGCCATTTTGTTATTTTTCTCTCTCTCTCTCTTTTACCATAAACAACATACTCACTCTTTATAATCTCTTAATAGTATTCTCACACACACTCTTCTTTTCTCCCTCTCTTTTCATAAAGATACTCTTAATTTTTGTGTATAGCAACAACAAGAAAATTAAACATAAAATTTATGTAAATTTCTAATAAAAAAGAAAAAGAAAAGAATTAAAAATTTAAATTATAAATTATAATATTTGAATTATAATTTTATAACTTTAGAAGTATAACTCGCAAATTTCTATTAAAAAACAAAATCATATAATTTTTTTTTTGTATGTATTTATTTAAAATGAAACCCAGAACAACAACTCGAAATTATTATTGTATTTTGTATTTTTTTGTTTAATTAAATAAGTTTAATAACAATAATAATAATAATAATAAATTAAATATTATTTTTGTTTGTTTAGCGAATACATCCTTACATTTAAGGATTCTATTATATATAAATAAAATAATAAAATAAAAATAATAAAAATAATTATAATCAATTTAAGTAAAAAATTTTCTTAATTTTAAAATATTTTTTTATGTTTTATAAATTTATTTTATTTTGTGTATCTCTTAATTTAAAACAAAAAAAAAATTACTAAATAAGTTAAATTAAAAAGGAAATTATTGAAGAAATTATTTTGTAGCCATATTTGTTTAAACTCTCTTCTCTGTTTTCCTTTATCCCTTTGCTCTTTATAATATAATAATGTAAATTTTTTTTACTCCCTTTTAACCCTAAAATATTTACTTTCCCCAATTGTGTATAATTTTCTATACCTATCTCTGTCTCACTCCCTCTCTCTCAATCTCTTGTATTGTAATTTTAAGTATATAATTTTAAGTTTTCTCTCTTTATTTCTTTGAAAAAAAATAATTCTTTACAATTCTTTTTGTATAATGTATAATTTTTTTTTATTATTTATTTATAAAACAAACAAAAAATGAAATGAAAAGAAAATAAAATTTTTTTATTTTATAAAATTTAAAACGAAAAATGATGATAATTTTAAAGAAAAAAAAATTAAAACAAAAAAATAAAACTAAATTGAAAAAAAGTTAAAAATAAAAAGAAAAAAAATTTTATATAAAAAAAAAATAATTTTGAAAGTTTTTAATTGATATTGAAACCAATGTTTTAATAAAAGTAAGTATAATGGGGGTGGGGAAGAAAAATTATATTTAAGATTGAAAATTGTTTCCTGAATTAAAAGGAAAAAATGGCGAGGAAATAGTCGGTCAAGCGAGATCAACACAATTGTCCTCTCCCCGAGTTTTGACAAGACCCATACTCTTCTAAGTGTAAAATTAAATGTACACAAATATATATAAATCAGGGACATTATCATTAATGTTATTTTATGGACTCTAAGACAATTTTCGAATAAAGCTTTATATGAGATCTACAGTAAATTTTGGACCGATCTTTATAAAATTTGGTGCAATAGTATATACTTTTATATAACTTATTTTGAAGACAAAATAATATGTATTTTAAGAGAAAATTGTATCTCTGAATGAAATGGGAGCCAATAATTAAACTGGATGGTCTGAAGACTCACAAACTTAAAAAAAGTAATAGAAACGTTAAAAAATACTATGGAGAGGACGAAATTCATGAGTCGAAAGAATAATATAAAGTGCGTACTTTTGAACTTTTCATAACATTCTGATAGTTCTGATAGTGATAATGTTGAAAAAAAGAGTAAAACAAAATTTTTACATTGGGCAAACGGAAAAAACTATAAATGATATGTTTAATAGAGAAATGTAGGGAAAAAAGACCTCTTTTCATACACAAAACTGATAAAATTTCAGTTGGTTTGAAACATTTAAAGCAACGGTTATCCACCACCCACAAGGGTTGCAAAATAATTTATACTTAAAATTTTTTTAAACCCAAAAATTTAAAACAAATATATGTCCGAAAAACTGGTTCAAGTACATCATAGTGATTTTTATGGAGCCTACTTTCATTAACAAATACACATTTTTCCGAAGACCCATAGATTTTGATTGAAAATTTCTAACAACCTTTTATTGGATTCCACAGTGGTGCAGAATCGAAATTTTTTTGGAAATAATTCTGTAACTACTGATCGGCTGGTTGGATTTGCCTGAAATTATATATGTATAGCAGAGGAGTGTAAAATGTTACGTTTTGAAGGGGACGGAACAGACCCATCAGGTTGGGTATCTCTTACATAGAAATTTTTTAATCGCTTACCAAATTTTTGTTTAGTCCAATTTCAAATATTCTTATAAATTATTATAGGCATTGATAAGAGCAACAAAAAACATGCTTACATATCCTATTATCTCCTCTAGTTTTTGAGTTATTTCCATATGAATTTATAAGTACCTCAATTTTGCACTTTCTTAGCCCAGTTTAGTTTATATATATTCTAGTGTTTCTGATCGATTTCATTTCTTTTTTCTTTAACTAATTAAAGAATAAAATATTTTATCGAATAAAAAAATTTTAAATCGATATATTTACCGAGTCCAAAGATAAACGATTTTGAAATTGAAAATTGCAAAAATGACAACTTTTTGTTCTTTTTTGGCCGAAAAAGTATCAACATTCTTTTTTCTCTACAACTAAATTTTCTTTAATAACATATAATAATTCTATTATTTTCTGAAAGTTATCTTCACAGAGAAGACTTTAAAATAAAAAACTAGACAAATAACTAAAATACTCAAGGTACACACCCTACCAAATTCGACCCATTTTATATGAAAGTTTTGACTTTAGACTATTTTTTCTCAAATCGCAAACGGAATGCAGTTAAAGAATTTGCAATATGTTGTTAAAATTTTTCATTAAAAATCTACGGATTTCGGGAAAATGTGAATTTTATAGCCAAAAATGTGAAAAAACTAATTTTTGGAATTTTTGGCGTTGTTTTGGGAATTGTGGGATTCCTTTTAGTAAAATCTTAAATTTAAATTTCTCATTTATCACGATAAAGTCTACATCTACTAAAATTTTCGTTAAGATATCTTTATAAACAAAGATTTTATTACAAATAAAATATTTAGATTTTCTCATAAAAATACTTTTTCATAAAAATTTTACTTTAATTTCAAAAATTAGAAAAAATATAAAATCGATTATTCCTATCTAAATTACCAGGTCTGATACTTTTATGCAAATGCATGTTTTTAATGAGAAGCTGAAAATCAGTATTGATCCTTAATTTTTGCGAATTAACTGAGTTGTAGCAAAATGGCATCGATTTGTTATTGCATATTTTTCATAATATTACATATTTTTGTTTAAATGTTGACATATTGCATATTTTATAATTTTTATGTATTTTTTAAATTTTTATACCCTAATTTCTAAAGATGTCCGTCTGTCTGGCTGGCTGTCAATGTAAACCTTGTGCACAAAGAACAGTTCAGAATTTTGAAGATAATTCATTGAAATTTGGAACGTAGGACTTTTATGCTAAAAGGACGAAGTCTATTTAAATTGGTTGTGACCGGCCTAAAAATTAATTCCCATATAAGACCCAATTTCGGGAATCACCCAAAAGTTCATAAATACATGTGAATCTTACAAGTATGGGTCCATAATTGCTTCCTTTCCTAATTTTGGTACACATGCAATAGTGTAGAGTATCATATGGTTGGGCTCTTTCTCTTGTTTACTATAAACTCAGAGACCAGGAAAATAAGATGCACTTTTTTGCATAAATCTACATGTGTTGGTTTCCCTATACACTAAGTAAGTCGGGGTTCACACACAGCCATTTTTCTTGCCCCAATTCTGACTTTATAGACGAGATAGGTAAAGAGAATGTAAAAGCTTATTACGCCTTCCTCTCTCTCTCTCTGCTAGAAACTCAGAATTGAGACAAGAAATTCTGGCTGTGAACCCGGGCTAAGTTTTTTGCAATTGAAGGTCTCAAAAACCATTTTGGGAATTTATGTCGCATCTAATTGAATTAATAAATTTAATAAAAATTTTTATTAATCTTTTTACATTAAAACTTGCTTTGTGAAAGTATCAGCCCTGTAAATTACATTACATAGCTGACGTATTTCTTTGTTTTACAGAAAATTATTGAAATCAATATTTTCTACACAACCGAAACTATGTCATTTTAAACTTTATTAAGTTTATTATCAAATAATAATAATAATAATAATAATAATAATAATAATAATAATAATAATAATAAAAATATGAGGTGTCTGTTAGGTCTTAACATTGTACACAACTCTATTATGCTATAACAAATTTCAACGCAAGTCTGATTAAAAGGATTAAAGGATTTTCGATTCTGATTCACTGTGCAATAGCGCCAAGAACTTATTATGTATAGAATATAAAATATGCTTTCAATTTAATTTTGTCAAAAAAACCTAAGTCTAAGAACGTGTTAGTAACAAATTTCATTGAAAATAAAAACAATTCTACTACGTGAGTAATACAGGTGTAAATATTATATGAAATAAGAAAATGTTTAAATGATTTTTTTTTTAAATGCATAAAAATGCATATTAGCATAATATTAGCATTATGACTATTTTTTAAAATATAAACACAAATCTTTCATTCATGCAAAAACCTTTGAAAAAAAACCTTTGCCTCACTGTAACTTAATTTATGCTATCACAGGATGACTACAGAATAATTTTTTCTGAAATCTTAAGTTCTCCTCTACAACTCTTCCATACATTACAATACGCTCGAAATATTTTACATGTGGCTTCACTTGATAGGGTCAATAGATCAAACGATCAACCATTATATTTCAACTAAATGAAAATTTAAAAACTTTTTATTAACAACCTTGACATTTATGTTGAAGGATATAAAAACAAATTCATGTTTTAATAAAAACCACAACAAACGTTCTTACAGCTGCTATAAAAACAATTATGGTTTTCATTATTTGGTATTTTTAATAAAAACTTATTTAAATAATTCTTTGTTACTTATGTTATTCTTAGAGATATTCATCATCATCAATATTCATAAATAAAAAAATATATGTGAAGAAATCTTAACTATAAAAGGAAAGAAAAATATAACAAATCATGATGGCATCTTAACAACAATCAGTTCATTCATTCAATTATTTATTCATTCATCTTCAAACAACTAAACAACCAACCAACGATCCATCCATTTGTTGAACCATTTATCGATCAAACGATCGATCGTGTTTTTCTGTGTTTTTTTGTTTTCTTTTTAGTTTACAATTGATCGATTCATAACTCTTTTTGTATTGTTATTGTCTTTAGACGTTCATTCACATCACATCGCTGCACTTGAGTTAAAGTTAAAGTTGACTTGACTTTACAACTCATTGATTCGTTCACCTGTTGTTGTGGTTCATGTGTCCAATTGTATCCTCATCATTTTTATTCTTTTATTATTATTATTATTTTTTTGTATTTTCATCTTTGTTTTTTTTTTTTGGCTTAAAATGCTACTTAAGCAGCAATTATTGTTACTTTGTAAAGCTATTGTTACACTTTTTTTTCCCATTCTGTGGCTGTTATAATTCTTATTGTTTGAGAGGAAGGAAAAAAAAAACAACATTCATACAACAAAATGTATAATACTGACAGACAGACAGACAGACCGACTTTGGTGCTGTTGATAATGACGTTGATATTTATTTTCATAAGGATGTTTAATTGTTCATTTAACAAAAGAAAAATCTTTAAAATCTATATTGTGGGTTTTTATTTTTGTATTGTTGTTATTATTCTTTTGGCTGCTATATACATACATACATACATCTTTTATCATTTACACCGCTCCAATTAGGCTGTCAAAATTGCATTTGTTGGATTGAAATCTTTAAAACTCAATTCATTTTCATTTTTATAACCAAAATAAAAAAAGGAACAAGAAAATCACTGATATGTGTATCAGTTGATCAAAAATTTTAAACACCGCTTTTTGTTTTTATATTTATTTTATATTTTTTATAAAAATCCATGATTTTGTTTTTGTTTTGGATTTTTTTTTTTACAAAATGCAAGTCACTTTCCTTTGGTGATGGGAATTTTTGTTTTACAAATATGAATGAATTTATTGAATTATTTTTTGTTGATTTTTTTTTATGGGAACTAAATATCAAAGACGTTTATTATTTAAGTAGATTTATCAATTGAGGAAAATATATTTGTTGAGCCACTTTAAGAAGAGGCTTTTGATGCACAGTTTATAATAGATAATATCAGGAAATAATAATTATTTAAATTTTATAAATTCAATGTCACTTAAATTTCTTTTATTTCCCCTTAAAAATTAACTCTCTTTCCAAACAAATGACTCATCAACCAAATAAACCCTTTTCTATTAAATATTTTTTAAATAAAAAAATTTCTTATAATCATTAAAAAAGAAAAACGAACAAATAACAAGCAGCACGACAAATTTCTCTTATCAATTAAAGGTCAAAAAATAATGTTGCAGCACAAATTACAAACGTAATAATAACAACACAAACTATACGTTTGTTACTACCAAAAAAAAAAAAAAATACAATAAAA
>MINK01003319.1:0-17443 GCA_001735545.1 Phormia regina
TAAACACGGCTGTTAAAGCAAATGTTAAAAGAACCATGTTTAAACATCGAAAAAATTAATATTAACATCAAATTGAACGATCTATATTTATCATTAACATGATGTTAGTGTTAATGTTAAATATTTTATGTTACGTGCAGACGACTAGTAAGTACGCCTCAAACTGTTTCACGTTTTTGAGCTTTAAGTTTTTATTCACGTTTTAGAATAGTCTATATAAAAAATTTGGTCATATTTCTGAGTCGTTCACGTTTTCGCAAGAGCACTGTATTTCCTTCAAAAACAAACAAAAGTTGTATGATTTATGCAAAACAACTTCACAAAAAAATTATTGAGAAATTGAATTATGAAATTATGAGAAATTTAATTTATTAATTGCGAAAAACATGTTTACTTTTTTATAGTTATCATTTGTTATATATTATATCAATAATATTTCTGAAAAGAAATTGTGGGGTTTTATCTTTAAGATTATTATGTTTAGCGAGTTTTCTTCAATAAACCATCGAGAAATTTGTTTAAGGGAAATCCCCGGAAATTTACATGTGGATACATTCTCGAAAATTTAACTGAAATGAAGAAATTGTTGCATAAAATAGAACCTTTGGCAAACAAATTTATATTTTTACATTCGTGCAAGATCATACCCAAACATAACAACAAATAAATGACTAATATACAATTTAAAAAATGATCTTAAAATAAATCTATTAGGCCTTAATTTCACTTACATACCACTATTAAATTTTTCTTACAATGAGATACAGCTTTAATTCCACTTCAATCTGTCAGTGTTGCTACATTACACTTATTACCACATGTTCTTGATTTCATGTTTTCTTATAATTAAAAAACATTCAATTTTTACAATTACTTAAATTATTATTTTAGGATTGGATTTTTGACCAGTGTACTGCGTACAAAATGCGATTCAAATTATATTTTCAATAGCCGCCATTTTAGAACCCTTCTAATTCTAATTATCTACATATGTACGGATCCAAATGAATATCTTTTGAAAAAAAAATAAGATTTTGAAAATTTTTGGATAGATCTTTTAGAAATAGAACAAATATATATACATACTTTTTTTTCTAACACAAATAAAGTATTAAGTTAATTTATGTATGTTTATTATTAAATTTTTCTCACCAATAATAAATATGTGAGTGATACCGATATTATAAGAAAAATACGGTTAAAATTTATATACATTTGTGTGTAAGTAGAACTAAGATCCGGGTTTGAATGAGTATATCAACTAATAGGATCTAAATAATCACGTACATATAACGTACATGAATGACGTAGAAATTGTCAATATGGAATTATTGTTTCACTTATTAAGATTTAAATATAGTTTTTCATATGTTATTATAGAAATAAAAATTTATTAAATGTAACATTTATTTTAAAGTAAAATATAATATAATAAACATAATAATTAATTAAAGCCAGCAACTAAATAATAAAGCGCACATTGGCCATGAGTCGCTCGCCCGTCCATCTCTTATTCAGTATTTGTTTAGTAGATTTAAATAAAAAAGTTATGTTATCACCATTCAATAATTTGTTAAATTAATTATAAAATATATAAATAAAATACCGTCCTCCAAACGCAAGACAAAATAATTATTTTTACCTTTATATTATAACAGAAAAGTGTAAGAGACATACGAATTTTACCAAAACTTATAAATATCTAAACATCGATCATTAATTCTGATTCTTTTTATTAAAAAGCCGAATTAAATATGACAAAACATTAAAAATGAAATTATGAATACGTTGACATTTTTTTTTTTTTTTTGGAATGGAAATTTATTGTTTTTTGTTCAATAATGTCAATCTACTTAAAATAAAATTAAAATGTAATAATATGTTCATATATTTATTACTACATATGTATGTATGTATGTTTACCTGACATTTATTATGAATTAGTGTAGCAAATGAATTCTGTTTTTTACTTATTTTAGTTTTAAACTACCCAAATATACATACATATATAAATATGAATGTACAACATACATAAATACATACATACATACATACATACATACATACATACATACATACATACATATATAAATAGGCAGACCAAAGGATACTATTAATATTTCTTGAAATTATTTACAAATTGATTTTTGCTATAAAATATTTTTATATTTTTTATATATAAAAATATTTTTAGTACTTCGAACATGGATAGAGGAGTTAAACTTTTAGCATAATTTTAATTGGAGTACGGATGACGTTACAGTGAGAAAAAGTTGACCACCTTGGGAGCCCAAACACAATCAAGCCAATTATTTTTTTATGAAGATTTGACCCAAACACAAGCAAGCGGATTTGAATGTTGTTTTTCGCTCTAAGAGAGAAACGAAAATTAAATGAAGACGGAGTTCAGCAGCGGATTTCACTTACATTTTGTTTTTGTTTCTTTAAATTTTTGAAATATGAGAACAAAAAAACTACATGTATAAAAAATGTTTTTCTTCCTTTCATAAATTTCATACATTAAAAATATAAAGCAAATATCTCTTTCCATCTTATATAAATTTTAAGTAAATTTTGCAATAACGGCAACACCGACAGAGAGATAGAGTGAGAAAATGAGAGATTTTGAGAATCCGTTGTAAAAATAGAATAAGTTTTAATTTTTAGCGGATTCCGCTGTGTTGTTTTAGTTGCCAAATCTTCATATAAAAGAAATAATCCGCTTGGATGTGTTTGGGCTCTGAGGAAGAAAACACATATTAACTTCTAATTTTTACAAATATAAATCGATTTTCAATAGTTTTATGTCGAAATCCGTCTATTCAACATCTTTTTTCGAAGAAGAAGAAGAAGAGGAAGATGAAAGATTTTTTCAACCGACCAGTGTTATCGCGCTTCACTAGAATTGGTTGTAACATTCTATTTGAATTGAATTGTTTTTAGATATGTATTAAAAAAAAAACATTACTGGACTGTTATTTAAATGTAATGAATTAGTTATAATTATAAAAAATTATATTAGAATTCCTATGAATTAATACACATCTTTTTTTGTAAAATTTATTTAGTGCAATATGTATGGATTTTTTTTATTATAATGAGTTAGTTTAAATATTATATAAATATAATTTTTCTGGTGTCTAAAACTGATATGGGAATACAATCGAATTATTATTTATGTATTGTAATTAATAATGAAATGTCGAAGAAAGCTTTACTATTTTACTTTTTCAGCAAATTGTTACTACAGAATATTTGATATTACAGCACATTGGTTCCAAAATGCTTTTTCGGAAATAATTCTGTACCTCGTGAAACGTTACAGATATTTTTAACAAAATTTTATAGTGTTTTTTGAATTGATTTGAAGGAGAACAAATTCCGCGAAGGTTTGAATGATAGTGGGTGGATCTCCAAGTTTGGTCATCGTCATCATCGACAAAAACTAACTTCTTACATTACTGAAATTTTATATATAAGCAGATAGTATAAGTCCTTGTAAATCTCTACAAAAATATGCTACATGTTGCTTAAAAGATTCTAAATAATAATGCCGAAAGAATTATACAAATATATGAATCCGATAAAAAGTTGTGTTAATCAGAAGTTGGAATTTAAAAAAAAAAAAAATCATTCTTTTTTTTTAAAGGTGGCAATATTTATTAATTTACAAATTTTATTCGGAACTATTTGTTTCAAAAATCTTAATTTTTGATTTTTCACATCATTTAATTTGTTTTTATTTATTAAAAATAATTAATTTTATTGTTATTTTGTAAAAAAAATAAATTACAGGGTTGTCAAAAATTCACGTAGCTATTTTGTTCACTGGTAGGACCTTAATTAAAACAATTATACAATTTTTATGTTGTTGTAATGTAGCGCCTCGTAAGTTTGTGTGTATTTTTTAACGTTGGTTTGGTATACGACCATACCTAACGGCTCGGCTAACAAAAGCTTTACAACCGTATTCGCAAAAAAATAATATATATTTGATAAAGGTTTACTAACTCTTTGTATGTAAATTTCCATACATTATTTTTTGTGAATACGGCTGTAAGTGTTTGTTTCTATCGTCATGCATTTTATTGTCAATGAGCCAATATGAACACTACGTATTAAAATATATGCATGTAACAGAAGACGAAGTTAAACTTAATACAACAAAGATTAAAATAAAAATGAGAACAGAAATAAGCTAACATTTTTTATATCGTTTGTACTTTTAGAAAATTTAATTTATTTCCAAAAACTTTTCATTATTCCCGCGTTGATCAACATCAACGTAAAATCTATTCGTAAATCTATTTTTAACATTCGCGCTCATATTTTTTTGCTGGTAAGTATGATAACTTATATTGTTGGTATCGAAATGTTTAACATAACATAGTTATGTTTCGATAAGAAAACAGTAGATTTACATTAAATTTAACATGACTTTAATGTTTTATAAATCGTATAGGAAATCACAATACTTTACGGTTTCTGTAGGTAAAAGTAAGAAGTGCCTGATTTTCTATTTTTACTTCAATTTGAAAGAGTTTTCAATGTTGAAATAATTTACTTTATATATTTACTATAAATATCGGTAAATGTGAATTTGGTAAGTTAGAACTATATTTTCGTGAATATCTAGTAACATTCAAAGGATTATATCCATATCCTCAGCATGTTGAATCAATTAAAAACTAAAAATTTTCGGAGATTATTTACGATTTAACTAAATTTCTTGGTGGGTTAAATTATTATCAACGGCTTGTTCCGAATGCCGCCGGAGTACAAGCACTCAGTTCTTCAAAATCTTAAAAAAAGTCAAAAAAGAAAGATTAATGTAAGATCAAATGGACCTATGAATTAAAAGAAATGTTTTTTTTTTTTAATATTTGAACATATTTTTATTTCTATTTTTATTTTTTGGAAATTAAAGAAAAGTCTTTGAAAAATATCTTCTTATCCTAGAAATAACATTTTTGGAAATTGTAACATTTTATAGCTGTTGAAACTCCTTAAAACCTGAATTAGTTGGTTGTTCATGTGACGCTTCTACTGGCAAAAGAAACTGCTCATTGTGATTGTATTAAAATGACAACAATTATAGCAGTGTTTCCCAACAATTCCTTTTTTCTTACGAATAAACAATGATATAACTATACCAACAAAAAATACACAAACAATTAAATAAAAAACTTTTTGGCTTATTTAATTTTAATCAGAGTCGTTTTTTTTTTTTTAGTCCTTTTTCAATTAAAGAATTTATGGTAAATCCGTGCTTTTGGTTGCGCGTAGTCTTCACTAGAGATGAGATGATTATATGCACAAATTTCAATGTTTTTTATATGGCGTATATGTTACTTTCTTGTTGTTGCATTCTACGCACATGCATTAATTTCTCTGTGTGTGTTAGTAAAAAGCATTGTGTGTGATGATTGGTGTTTTAACATGGTTCTTTTAACATTTGCTTTAACAACCGTGTTTAAACATCGAAAAAATTAACATTAACATCAAATTGAACGGTCTACATTTACCATTAACATGATGGTAGTGTTAATGTTAAATATTATATGTTACGAGAAGACGACTAGTTAGTGTCACGTTTTTAATTTTGGATAATTGTACAAAATAAAATATTTAATTTAAAATATATCATTAAATGATTGAGATACTTTTAAATTCCGAAATTTTGGACGTTTGTAAGTAATAGATGAGAAAAATTTTTAATGGTATGGAATATAATTAATCATTCGGAAATAATTCTCAGTCAAAATTATGAGCTAAACATTATGAAAAGTATCATAGTATAATTAGAAAGTATACTCGTAAGAACTGCTGTTTTATATTTTTTTCATTGATATACCTCGCGTTACTGTCAAATTATTTTTGTATTCCCGTGTACATTTTTTCGTGAGTATTTTAGTCTTTCTCTCCTTTATTCTCTGATTTTCTGTTCATAGCATTTTGATATTGTGAGCGGTAGTTTTACACTAACAAAATACAAGGAATTGTTGTTTTTGTAGATGTGCAAGTACTTTGTAATTAAACTATGAAAAGTACTTTGCTTCTCTATACGCATATACATTTTTATTTCAATTATACATTTTTTAAAATCAAACCTTCGTTGCAAGGATTAAGATATAATTGTAACTTATTCATTGGGAGTTATATCACTTAACAAGGCTCTATTTTACTTTATTCTGAAAAGGGTCTCCCACGTTGAGCATTATTTATCATCCCTTTGGAAGTTATTTTTTATTTGCTAGTTTCTTAAAGTTCTTAATATCAATTTTTTAATGGGACTTATTACATTTAGAAATTATTTCATAGAACCGATGTGTAATTATTTGGGATTTAATTTCAATTTTTTAAAATAAATTTTTATTTCACTTTGGACTTTTAGAAACATGTTAATAAAATCTTATTTTAAACTCCTGTGTTTGCTGGGAGAAGAAATAGTTTGTGATAACCTTTGCCCGGTTGGATATAATTTAATTAACATTTATTAAAAAATCTAACAATCTAATTAAAGAAAATCAATTTCTGTGAATATTTTAGACTTTTTTTTATTGTTTGACTTTTCAAAGTTAATTTAAAAAAAAACCTACGATGTGTGAGTCAGTGTTGCCACTTTATGTATAAACTAATTATATTTGTGATAAGTTGCATATGTAATCTATCTATAACCCAGCTTGTCTTGATGATGATGATGACACGACAGCTCCGAACAAACATTAGTGACATTTCGAACAATCACGCGTAATCAGCAGCAGTATCTACAAAAATGATCAGATGTTCACTGTCAATATAACATTTTGCTGCTGTTATAATTACAGTTAAACGAATGCAGCGACAATTAAAAACCACCATCTTGCTTTATACTACTTGTGTGTTTAAGTCCCACATTTCTTTGCTCATACTTTATCTCTCTCTCAATATAATAGCTGCTCAGTGAATTTAGATATAGTGCTAAATAAAACAGCACTGCAAACTGCTGCTGACCAAATGTAATCAACTCCACAACAAACAGTGCATTCTAAAATATCTCCTGATTAATATATTCTGATGACAAATGTCGAAGTATTCGAAATGGAAATGATAAATTTGAACATATATTATATACCATTTTATTATTTTTTGTATAGTAAATTGTCTTATATGTAATATTATTTTATAAAGAGATATCACTTTTTCTGCTTAATAGTTATTTGTATTTATTATTATATATTTACAATGGCGGAGGCAAAAGTTTACAAAACCTATTTAACTTATAATGATACTTGTTCATTAATATGTCTGTAATCAGAAGTCAAACATCTGGAATTAAAATTTTAAGTAAGCCTTCCTATTTTGTCTTTAACTAACTCTATGTCCGCTAGGGATTATAAACGATTGGTAGAGAAGTGCCAAGACAGGTTGTATATTAGTTTTAGTAATTTGTCTTGAGACACTTGTAGTTTCTGTATTTTTATTCCAAAAGTGCTTGATTTTTTTTTTTAATTACATTAAGAATCGGTTATGACATTTATGGTGGCAATACTGGTGTAGAAATTTTCTTTAATTTAAGTGTGGCAATATATTTCCCTTTTGACAACGCCTGGAAGAAGTTGTGTTAATGCGGTTCGTGTCTTCACTAAAAACGCTAATTTATGTTTCCATATAATTCAATAGATGTCACGACCACAATTATTATTACATATATTTATATGCTTTAACACATTTGAGAAAAATTACGCTTATAGATTGTTTGTTATACACTTATCTTGAATAATATTTATTTATTCCTTTGCTCAAACAACTATTTCAATTTCATCCCCGTTAATAATTCGAAGTGGTCATACATTTTTTCATTGGTTATTTGTCCTTACACCAATCCTTACTCAAAGAAACTATAATACGTATGGGCTAAATTAAGCTAAACAAATTGGTGCAATTTACACCCTTAAAATTCCCCAAACAAGTAGCAATACCTTTTTAATTATATTATTTTACAATAATGTATAATAATATAACACTATAAAATAATACAATACTACAAAATATTATGAACTTGCCGATATTTAACTAATTACCTAATTTTATAAAAGATTTTTTTTTTTAAATTCAATTAAAAGAAAATATACATATGTATGTGTAGATTTTTTTGTGTTTCAAAATGTTTGATAAAATGAGAGCATAGAACTTGATTTAGAATTTAAAATTCTAATAAAAAATTTAAATACATTTACAAATTTAAACAATACAAGTTTTAGTACGAAAGAATTGGAGTAAATAAAGGATTTCGTCAAACAATGTTAAACACAAATAAATATTTTAATCGGAATTACATTTTAAATTAAAGGTTAAGTATTTAATAGACGTGTTTAAATATTAATTAAATAGAATTTCAAATTTCCAATAATTTAAATTAATATAATAAACATTTAAAAATTAGCTTTTATAAAGATATAAATAATGGTAGTAATAAATAAGGAAATAAAGAAAAAAAATATATATATTAATAAATGTTTTTTTGTTTGCGATGATACAAAAAGATCCTGATAAGGGTTTTTTCGATAAACTATGATAAAATCTAATAAATCACAAAATTTATAACAAAATTACAATCATTATTTTGTTTTCTATTAAAAAGTGTTCTTTTAGACACTTTAAGAAGTTCAAATGTAGATAATAAACAAATGTACAATAACAATACACATTAGGATCGTATTATGATCTACAAATCTTGTTTAGAATACAGGACAAGGAAAAAAGAACGAACACAAAATGATTTTGCTCAGTAAAAGCATTAGAGACTGTCTCATGATATCTCATATTCGATGTTTAAGTAGTAATTTAAGTTAACTTTTAGACTATATGTCGATGGAAAATGTTAGCCTGGTAATTAACGATTAATAAAAGGATATAGAAAATTTACTTTAATGTCTAAAATTATTTGTATTCGTGAAATTTTAGAATAAAATAAAATTAAAATTTTATATAAACTGTCCCACTTAAACTAAATTATATAATTCGTTTGAGTGAGCTTCTAATCAATGGAATGAATAGACAAATAATAGTGCATATTCATAAATATTCTATGTGTCGTTTTAACATGTTACATATACGATATTATTTAGATGTCCTATACGAATATGGATACATATAATTGGGTACGTTCTTTTACTTTTCCAGAAAATTCCAATAAACTGAATATTTACTGAGTAAATTTAAAATATATTTTTATATGTTTTTATTAAATATATAATGTATTTACTTGGTTTAAAAGTTTATATTATAACATATTTTTACATATATTTTGAATAAATAAATATTTATTATTTATTTTATCCTTGTAAATAGAAAGTTCTTTTGACTACAATGATTATGTTATTTATTAATTTCTATTTTTTTTTATGAATTTTTTTTTTTTTTAATTTAGTTTTTTACGAATTGGTCTCGGAAATATAATAGAATTATTTTTATGGACTTGAGAATTCCTCCAATTATACTGAAAAATACAGCTCTAAAAGTTATTGATAAATATTAAATTTGTATTTATTTTTTGTTATTGAATATTTGCAAAGTTGTGTTATGTAGCCAAAGACTCAATACTTTTACAACTTTTACGATTTTTATTAATTTAAGCTACAATAATAATTAAGCTTTGATCCGATCGCATGAGAATACAACTTATATTATCCCCGTACTACCTGCTGGGTTTTGTAACATTTTCGAAATAACGACAACCCTGATTTACTCTCTATACATACAAGACATTGAATGTGTATGTAAGAGAGCGAAGAGAAACCCAAATATATGTATGTTTGTGTCCTACACAAACAAAAACACAATTCTTGGTATTGCTTGTGTATTAATACTTATCTATGTTAAAGTGCATATGTAGAGGTGAGCAAAATGGTGCGTTGTGCACTATACACAACACCCTCTACTTGTACAACAACCACAATAACAATATGTGCGTTTCAGAGACTTCAGAGCAAGTGGGAGAGTAATTGTTGCTACTAGTACATAGATTTTTTTTATTTAGTGTTTGTTACGATGTGTTGCATATTATCTTATGCCGCGGCCGACCATACACAGTCATTTAGCCAGCTTAAGCGAGCACTCATTACTTGCTTAACTGGATGCGTCGCAGAAGTTTTGTAAAAACACGTTGTTACTGTTAAGCCGCGCTCTTACTCAAATTCGTGAAGACAAAAAAAAAATCGTTTTGAAATTTTACAAAAAAATATAAATACAACAAATATATAGATATTTAAAATATATAAATAAATAAAATATATTAAAGTTGACACAAAAATTAAAAAAAATGTATTTTATGTTTAACAAATAAAAGATAACAAAAATGTGAAAATTTTAAATATTTTACTAGTTTTGCTAAAAAAGAAAAAAAAAAAATATTTATACATGTATCTAGTGTTTAACAACAATATCTCTTTCCAACGCCAAAAAAAAAAAATAAAATAAAAATAATAATAAATAAATTACTAAAAGATAAAATTATTTTAAATAAGAAAAAAAATGTGAAAAAATCATTAATTAAAAGTATACATTAAATATAATAAATAAAATTTAAAACAAAGAATTCATAATATACAAAAATTTAACGTCGCAATGTTTAATACAATCTGAAAGGTTGATATATCATTTAACGTTTGCGTGTGCCGACGGTTTTCAATCTAAAAAATACTAAAAAAAGAAATACACACACACACACTCATGTGAATATATATCAATAAATACGAAAGTACAACGTGTTTTGGAACTTTTCTATAAAAAAGCAAAAAGATTAACATTAATACATATTTTGTTTTCAATCTTAAACAAAATTTATATAAAACAAAAATAAATAACAACAATAAATTTAATTTTAAATTCCAGTTTTTAACGTAACATTTTCAAAACTACTTCAACATTTCCATAAAGTATGTTAAACCATTTTTTTTTTATACTTGTATTATAAAACTACATATTTTAAAACTATTTCAGTTTATTTTGAATTGAAGGACACATTAAAGAAAAAAAAAAACTAATTTAAATAAATTCGCTATGACAAATAATAATAAGACCACATCAACTAATTTTAATACAAATGGTTACAAAAATAATACCCAAAAGAAAGTGTCATTCTCATAGTGCCATACTTCTCTAAAGAAAAATAAAAACTATTTCTTAAATAGGAAACTATCACGTTATAATTGCCCTAACACACATGCATATCGTATTCGTTGAATTTAGATAATTTTTTAATTGAAATATACAAAAAAAAAAAAAACTATGAATTCATACATTCGTATACATCAATTAATTTATTCTTGTTATAAATAATTTGAATATTTTAGATTTTCGGAATTAAAAATGTTCATATTTCAAACACGTTTCAATACTATATTGTAAGAAAATTTGCCCACTTAAATCTGATTCTCAATTATAGATAAATTTTAAACTCATGTCTTGAACTGAGTTTCTATACAATTTTTAAATGGACAGAAAATCTTTTATACCAACTTGAAATTACTCATTCGAATATATTTTTACTAGCTAAAAATTGAAAATAATTTCTTTATTTATTTTTTATTTTTATTTTCCGCTAAACTTGCAATTTTAGTATTTGAAATATTTAGCATTTTTGTATACCATTTGTCCGAGCAAAATTCTAATCATCTGATTAATTATAATAGATATTCTTAAAAAGGTTTTGTTGTTCTTATCATTATTTTACATAGTGTATTTATACATGAAATATTATTGTAATTTATATAGTAATTTCTACAGCTAAATTTCAAATATGTTTAAATAATTGTAAAAAAAAAAAAAGAAAACATTATTAAAAAATACATAATTCCTTTAAATGTATTTATTATTGTACAATAATACTTGCTTTGTCATATAATAAAACACTAATTCAATTGATTTTGCTTACCATAACTTAATTTTCTTCTTTGAAAATAAATGTAAAAAATAAAATTCATATATGTATTTGTACATAAAATAAATTAGAAAGCATCTAATAATGGACGGCTTTGAAATTCTTCAATCAACATACCATTTTTGTGGCAGATTACTACAATCAACATTTTATAATAATAATACAGTACTGTATCAACAATCAACATACCATGATGGGCTTAAAAGCTATAATAACAGCAACATTCTACATTTAAGGCAGATGACATCGGAACAGCCAGCAGATCCTGAGCCACATAGTTTTGAAAATCCATATGGCTAATATAAAGCAACATCTATCCTTACAAAAAAAGATTATAAGAGTTTTTTTTTTATCTCGTAAAAAAACTTTTAATTAATAATCAAACTTTTTAGAGTAAAAATTTTGTACTTAACTAAAATTTTAAATTTAAATTTGCTTGCTCTTACATTTAATCTATATCTATACAGTATATACATATATAAGAATTTTCAATTCGATAGAATGTTTTATAGATTTAATGCGAATTAAGGTGTTTAGACTGTTACAAAACAACTGTGTTACGTACATATGTATGTAGGTAATTAGTTGGCAAATTTTATTAATTTGAACACAACTATCTAACTATTTTCCATAATACCTAAAAAAAAAATAGTATACCATTCATTATTATTAGTGTTATCATCCTATTCTAAGGTTTCAAAAAGATCATTATTTATTCAAACATGTTGTTTGATATAACATCAAACCACATACGATCATAACTTGAAAGGATCTTAACAATTAGTTTTAAAAACTTTTTTTTTCATATTTATATGTATATGTTGTTTATTTTTTTTTTTCTAAATTATTCCCAAAAAGTTATTTTTCTATGTAGAACTTTTCATTAAAATCGTATATAACTTTTGACAAAGTAAACTCAAAACTGGATAATTTAAATTTCAATCGACATTTTTACTACGATTCACAACTTTGTATATATAACTTATCAGAAATATACTCCTCCTTAGTCTTCTTCTCCATTTCTTAAATTGTTTGAATTTTTCGGGAAAACATTAGACAAGTTGTTTTGTCAAAAGTAATGTTTTTGTAAAGGATATCAGTTTAGGCGGTCGTGTCCTGTCCACCAAAGTAACGTAACTGACAACATTTTCAAAAATCGTGTTTTGATTTATTTACATCGTCTGTCAAAATTTGATCGACCTATAAAGTGTAATTTTAGAATTATAGTGAAAGCAATTTTATCGAAAGTGAAATTTTTCATACTTCTAACAATGGGTAAACAATAATAAAAATGCTTCTGTTGTAAAGTTTTGCGTTCTGCACCTGCGACATTTTCGCGATTAGAGCTCGATATTATCTGTATGAGAATAAAAAACTAAACATGCCACTCGCATCACAAAATATATCAGTAGTTTGCAAAAAAAAAAAAATCTTATAAAGTTTATTAAAAGTGCTCCATTCTGTAATTTCCATTTTTTTATTTGTTTTTTCTAATCAACATTTACTATACAAATGATCTGGATGTTAAATTTAATTTTTATTAATTCGAAAGTAAATATATTTTCCTTTGTAAATAGGATGAAAATAATATTTATATATTTTATATTAAAACAGCAGTAAATATGCTATATTAAGACACACTGACCTTGTCAATATTTTTAGTATGATTTTATATGGGGAATTTCATGACTTTAAACATCTGCTTAAGGACCTGGTTACTGAGATTATTTCATATTTATTATTACTTATTTTTTTTTTTCCTTTTACCATAGTAAAAAAAATGGCTTGAAAATTTTATTTATACAAATCTTCCTCCTTCGTTTCGCTTTCATATTAATTTGAATCAAATTTCTTAGGAAAAATATAAACAAGGAAAATATGTGTGTATGACCATCCTAATTATAAAATGGGTATTCTTAAGAAAATACAAACAAAATGCATGTACATATTTATAATTTCCTTTTCCAAGTATTACCAGCAGTAGAAATAATATTCAAACAGGTATCAATGGGACATTAAGTACTCAAAGTAAAACAAAAACAAAACTGCAGCATAATATTTCCAGGTATAATATACGTTGTGTGCGTTACAAATTAAACGCTTATTAACGGCTTTTGTAATCCGTAGCATAGAGCACATATTATTTCTTCTGCCTGATTGTCTTTATATGTACAATGATCAGTTTACATAAAAACGAAAAAATTATATTAAATATTATAGCCGAAAGTAAACATATACAAACAAACATACGCACTGCATCCCTACAGATACAACATCAAATTAACTTTTTTTTTCAAATAAAAGCTTTTGAGTAAGCTATTGCTCTCATATCAATATCAAAATGATCTTAAAATGTAAAAGGTTTAGAAATAAAATTGATTTTTAATCAAATCTTGGTGTTTGCTGGGATATCGCATTCAGGCAAGCCGTTTATACAATTCATTTGTTTCTTTTTTATTCTCGTTTATTTGGTTTTAGTTACCTGTAGATCTTTTTGTGTTTGTTAGTGCAATTTTTGTTTGTTTTTGTACTTTTTAGAAATTGTCAAAATATCTTTATGATATTTTTTTATGATGTCCTTAAACAGAAACGATTTTTATTTTTATATAAATTAAAGTAAAATTAGACATGAAGAAATCTTTGAAAATACTTAGATACTGAAGAAGACGAATATTATGTTTAGCCTGACTGAGGTCTGCATTTGCTTGTATTTGTTGTAAAAAGTTTTATAAAATTTTCCGATTTCTTCAGCGAAACGACAATATACAATATTGGAACTAAAGTTTTAATATTTCTTTTATTTTACATAAACATTTTTTCGATATTTTTCTTATTTAAATGATTATTTAACGCTCTTTATAAATCAATAAATCTATGTTTAAACTAATGTACTCTAACCTATACATATTTCTGATCATATTGAAAATTTTAATTCATTGATTAAAATTTAGATGGATATGAAATCCAAGCAAGCTCATCAAATGAAATTTTAACATACATGTGTATGTATCTAGTAGGGCGGAGTCTTTGTAATGGAGGAAAAAAGTTTTCAAATTTTCGAATAGGTTAATTCAAACAAATTTATAGCGGACTCAAAGCGACTTAAATCCCGGTCCCAGCAAAAATGGAACTGAAAAATAGCTGAAGGAAACACTTAGTGGTGAAAACGTGATGCGGATTTTTTTTTTTTGTTTTTTTTTTTTTTTAATCCACGATAGGCATTGGTAGAAGTTTTTTTCTTTTTTAACAAAAATTCTCTTTTAGCTTTATTAAAAGATATTAAAAATGCTTTAAATTTTGTAAAATTTTAATTTTCTTAGTTTTTAGCGCATAAATCATTAAGATGACAATATGTGCTAAATTTCGTTTCTCTCTATCAAATTTTGGTCAAGGTTTTACGGTAAATTTGAAAATTCTTACATTCATTTTGAGCTCTCTATAATTTTTTTTCAATCAGTACCAAACTTTCTAGATGGTGATAACGACAACCTGTACACTTTTCCTAATTAGGACTACCCTAGTATGATAAATTGAAAAAAAAAAAAAACATTTTCATTTTAGAGCAAATTTTAATTATTTCCATAATATGCATATGCATGCATGTATGTATATATATAAATATCGTTAGTACAAGATACCACAATTCCATTTACGTAAAATATAATTTTACTCTCAATGGAAAATGGCTATTAACTTTTGACAATATTTAGTTTATTTAATTCAAATTGAGAAACCGAGACATAAAGTAAGTCTTGCTATTAGTGAAATATCTTCAAAATGACTGGATATATTTTTATTGTATTTAAAGATAGTCTTTATTAGAAGATTCAAACGTTATTTGCTTTTATTACACTATCAGACTAAAGATCAAGATTACGTTTTGTATTATTATTCTTTTTTTTTCGAATTTTATTTACTATGATCAACAGCAGGTAACAAGATTCGTTTGTGATAAAAAAACAAAAACAACAAATCCTGTTGAATTTTAAATGAAAATAAAAAATCTTTTTCATTTCAAAACATTTTTGTTGCTAGTTTTTCCTTTTTGTGGCTTTGTTTTTGTATATTAACGATTTAATACTGTTCTCAACCATTCTACATACATACATACATACATACATACATACATACATACATACATACATACATACATACATACATACATACATATATACATACATATATCTGTTTTAATAATGTTCAGTTGTATGAACACTAGTGGCATTAACTAAAGGAACTGGTTTCATAAAATTATACTTTTATTATTGAAAATTTTAAATATGAAAAAAGATTTTAATGTTAAAATAATTTTTATATATACATATGTACATATATGTATGTAGGATTTGGATACCAGCAATATGATCAAAAGGATTTGGACACCAGGAAGATGATCAAACAATAATTTCTACGTTTGTTCTAACTGACTTCAGTAATTTTAAATTTAATTAGAAATTTCCTTATTGGTTAAAGTAGGATCGAAGCTTTATTTTTTCATATCAGATTTTATATTTGTATATTTGTTTATTTATTTAATTATTTATTTATTTATTTGTTTATTTATTTATTTATTTATTTATTTATTTATTTATTTATTTATTTTTATTTATTTATATTTTTGTTTATTTATTCTTGAATAAAACTTTAATTAAAATATTAATTAGAAAGTTTTTATTTATTTTAAATTTTTTTATAATTAAATAAATCACTCAAAATCAAAAGTATTTAAGCAAATTAAATTCAATTTTTTATATAGAAGAATATAAAATCCATTTTCAGTTACGAAAATATACATTCAATTAATTTATTAATTGAAATTTAATATATTAAATAAAAATGTATTTGATTAATAAAATTCTTATTTTTCTTTTATTTATGTTTGATTAATTTATTAATTGATCTAATAGGAAAAGTTATTGAAAGCCAATAAATTAATTTATTTTTACAAAAAAAAAATATTTTCCCAAAATTTCAATTAAATTATTAGTAAAAATGTTTTTAATTAAATAAATTACTTAAAATCAAAAGTTTTCAACAAATTAAATTTAAATAGAAATATAAAAATAAAATTAAATTACAAATAATACACATTCAATTAAAACATTTATTGAAATTCAATTTATAAAGAAATTTATATTCAATTCAATTAAAATTTTAATTTATTTATGTTCGATTAATTTATTAAGTGATATAAAAGATAAGACAATAAATTGTTTCATTTTTTAGTAATTTTGCTCTCTAAAATATTTGGGACAATTAAAAAATTAATTGGAATTATTTAAATTATTGGTAAATCGTTTTAATTTTAATGTTTTTCTGTGTAATAAAAAATTGTAAAAAATTTTGAATAATTAAAACAATTAAAAAAGTAATTGAAATTTTTGATGAATTGTTTAATTTATTTATTTATGTTCGATTATTTTATTGAGTGATATAAAAGATAGGTGTCATTTTTTAGTAGTTTTGCTCTTTAAAATATTTGGGACAATTAAAAAATTAATTGGAATTATTTAAATTATT
>MINK01003322.1:5318-22272 GCA_001735545.1 Phormia regina
AAAAAAAAAAAAAAAACATTATAAATAAAATAAAGGAAAAAATCGCATGAAAAAAAAATTATTTAACAATCCAGCAAAAATAAACAGAAGTAATTTTTAAGAAAGTATATTTTCACTACATTCAAAGTATCATTAGTTATATATTTTCGAAATTTTTAAAAGTGATAAAAACAACATCCAAAGATGTAATTCAAAATGTATTCAAAAGATCTTTTTCAAATATTTGCTACGAAAAATTATTTTTAATTAAAAAATTTATTAGTTTATATAGAAATTAAATTTAATTTCCTCACAGTGATAGAAAAATCCAAAGAATCAGTTTTTCATAACATCGTGGACATGACTTCCTACTCATTGAATAGGTATCGAACATCTTCCTATTACAAGCCTATGTTCAATTCATTGGAAATTATTCGAATTTGCACTACTTCTGGATCACAATTTGGGGATCTTAATGACTTCTGTGGATGTTTTTTTTGGATTTTTTTTTTTGCTGGGAAATTTCCAAAATAAAAAAACATATAAGAACGGAAAAACCCTATAATATTGAAGAAAAATATGCATGAAGAATTGGATCAATGGAATTTATTATACACTGAAAAAAGTAATTTTAATTCATTAATTTTTTCCAAGAATTTATTAAATTAATGTACAAATTCATTAATTCAATAAAAAGATTCATTAAAGTTCAATAAAAAAATAACGCTGTTATCTTTATCATTAAATTTATTGTTTATTAAAATAATTTAAACAGTTTATTGATTTAAAAATACTGCATATATAAAAATATTAACTTAATGTATAAGTTCATTGAATTCGTTTATTCAATGTACTATTACATTGCTTTAATTAAGAAGCATAAAGCAAGGAACAAAAATATTGAATCAATCAAATGTTTCATTGAATTATGTTAAAATAAATGCTTTCTTACGGGAAATAAGGGAATTTCTATAGACAGAAAATTTAAAGGTAACTAAATAGTTTCAAACATTTTAAGTCATTGAACGAATTTTAAATATTTTATTTATAAACCTTTCTTCTGTGATGATGTTGTGGTGTTGTCCTAATAATATTGAAAATATATTACTTAATTTATTAAACATATTTAATTTAAAATAAAATAAAAACCAAAAATACAGAACAATCTAATTATTTTCAATGTACAGTTTCATTGGAACAAAATATGAATTCATTAAAATCAATGTACTGTTCATTGGAATTATTTATTTTTATTGAATGAATGCGTTCATTGATTTAAAATGTTATCAATGAACTGGCACATTGAATTTTAATATTAACGTATGGTAATACTTTGTTTTAATAAACCTGTACCTAGGGTCAAAATTTGTGCACTAATTCATTAATTGTATGTATCTACCCTAGTAACCTAGAGTTTTGTTCACACTCTCCGCTGTAAAGAATTTTATGCGATAAAAGATAAAGAGTTGGCGGATTTCGGATTTTTCTCTTAAAAAAAAAAATGATAATAATAATTTTAATTTAAAAATATTTGAAAAATGTATGTAATATTTTTAATAAAATTTTAAATTAAAACTATTCTTCTGCATCATGAGATTCTTTATCAAGGTGATAAAACAATCTCATGGTGATAAAACAATCTCATGGTGCAGAAGAATAGTTTTTATTTAATAGTTAAACAAAATTACCAATAACTTTCTGGGCCAAAATTTACATATTAAATTAAACAGAAACAATAAAATGAACCATTTCAATAATTTCTTATAAAATAAAATAAATTTATTTCTTAAAAATTTAGTGGTAAAAAAAGGATTTACAAAAAAAAATCTACGAAACACTTGTTTCAATTTAAATATTGACATACATTGCATTTTTTTTATTCATTCATTTTTTTTTTCATTTAAACCACCAACTGACACTATGAGATAAATTTCCCATATTGGTTATTTGTAGTCTTATCGCTTCAATTATAATTTACCACAATAACACTACAGCAACATAGTATTCGTTTTATTTTTTTGGTTTTTTGTTGTTATGTTTTTTTTTTTCACCAATAAATGTATGAAAAACTGTAGGTGTATTTTTTTATTGTTTTTTGTTATTGTTGGCGTTGTGTAGGTGTCGTTTTCTCTACCAATTTAGTCATTGTTTTCCAAAAAGCTCTGGTATTATTGTGCCTACAACAAATACAATCATAACAACAATATGACAAACATTTGTTATTTAAGTGCGGGTATCAAATGGCTTTGTACACGTATTTATTTCGTTGTCATATACAAATACATTGATGTTATTGTTGTATTTGTACTTGTTGTAAAACATTTCAATGGCACGCGTCTTTATTCTTGTTCTTATTATAAGCTTACATACCGTATGCTTTAAAAGACTACATAGAGGAACTCAGAAGAAGAAGGAGGAGGACTAGAAGGAGGTAATATTTATTTATATAGACATGGCCAATTTGTAAAATACTAATTGGTTTAGAATGACAGCTAGTTAAAGGCAATTTCCTTTGTACACAAAACCTAACTCGAACTGCATACAATAGATATAAAGACATCGA
Source organism: Phormia regina (assembly GCA_001735545.1). NCBI lineage: Eukaryota > Metazoa > Arthropoda > Insecta > Diptera > Calliphoridae > Phormia > Phormia regina. Next base: position 7,861 of record MINK01003322.1, read on the forward strand.
TATAAATAAATGACCTAGAACTATGGAATTTTCTAAATTGAAATGTTAAATTTTAAAAGGAAAATTGTCAATTGTACAAATATTATGAAGGCTATGATAATTACGATAATAATTGTACGACAAGGTATATTACGTTTGAATTATGTGTTTGTGAGTGTTTGTTTTAAAAGTCAGAAATAAATTTCTTAATTTAGAATTCCAAAGTAAATAGTTTATGGTTGGGTTTATTTAGTTAAATTATTTTTTGGATATTTTTATACAACAACGAAATTTGGTTTGAATTAAAAAAAAATAACTTTATATTTGTAAGTTATTAAACATCAATTAGATAGAGAAACATTAATTCTACGGCACGGTATTCCTCAATCAATAAAACAAAATTTTTGCATTGATCTGACTGAAAAGGGTTTTATTTTTGATTTTTTTTGATTTTTTAACAAAAAACTTGTTCTCAATTTTTCATAAAATTTCAATTATTTTCAGAAAAACTTTAAGATAATTTTAATAAAAATTCTTTGATATATTTTTTAACAAAATCAGACAAGTAGTTTTCGAGATATACCTTAATATATAGTATAACCACCTTAACGATACAAATCGCGAATTATCACAAGAACTAGAAAAACTTATATCCGAATTGATTGAGAAATCCAATGTCGCAGGAATTTTGTTTTATTTTGTAACTTTGTATTATTAACTTTGTTTGATATTCAAAGTTAAGATTCTGAGTAAAATGTTAAAATATTTTTATAATAAATTGGATTTCAAATATAAGATTTTTTACACAAAGAACACAGTAACTCAGATTGGTACAAATTGCAATTTTCTAAAAAATAGAAAAACTAAAAGTAATTTTCCAAAAGTCTATAATTTTTTCTTCTATTCAATTGATTTTTAATACTCCACCGATTTTATTGTAGAAAATAACAAAAACCCAAGTTCGCGCCATAATCCGAATTATTCTTTGTATAACTGTAATTGGGCCTCGCGAAAAACTGACAGCTTGATAAATGATAGCGAACATTTTGGAGATATCAATGAGATAAAGCGTAAAATACGCCTAATTACAACAAGTAACTAATTCCTATTTAAACTGCTGAATGTCTGAACAATAAAAGAATTAATGAAATACAAAATTGTTTCTAGTTTTTGACTCAAAAAACAAAAATTTTATAAAAGTATTTATAACCGATCTGTATAAAAATAAAAATCTGTGTCTAAAACAACGGCTTGAAAAATTAAAAAAATCGTTATGTGAGCGATTTATTTAATTTTGATTCAGAAAAAGGTAAACCATTTTTAAGGAGGATTTCCGATCGTTTTATTTACAGTGCTGTGCAGAACATAAGCAATAAAATCATGGTTATCATAAATGTTTAATTATTTTTCAAAGTATAAAATTTAAAACAAAACTAGTTTTGCAACATTGTTGGTACATAAGGGTACTAACAAACATCTGTGCTTTAGAAGATGTGAATTTGGTTCTACTCGCAAAAATGAGAAACAATAATATCGTGCACATCAAAAGCAACAAAATTTTAAAATTTATTGCGAAAATTTTAAGTAATTGGCAGTTTTATTATAAAAAATAGTTGTTCTAATAAGAATTATGATTTGTGATAATAAATCCCGATTCAATAAATTTTATGTTTATTTGGAATAAAAAATGGACTCTATTTTATAATACTTTTAATATATTACTACCTAATTAAGTTATGCAAATTTATTTTTGGGAGACACTATTTTAAAAATTACGACTTTTGAGTTTTGAAAAATTTCTTCTGCCAAAAAATTCTTTTATTATTAAAAATAAAATGGTTGCACTATATAAAAACTGGTTTGTCAACTTGAATAGATTAGTCTCTCAGTTTAAATATATATTTTTCTCAAGGTCGATCGAAAGCATTTAAAGAAATTACAGTTTAAGCATAATTGCACTGATCAATAAAACGCTTACACAACAAAGGTAGGCTTTTTTATGAAAGAAACAATTTAAGCTTTTATATAAAGATTGCTTCCTACCTCAAACCAACAAAATTAATATCATTAAAAAATAAATTTATTTAATTTAAAACAATATTTATATGTATCAACTATGACCGAATACGCCGACCAACTCGATATAATGTCAAGGTATACATTTAAAACTGCACTGAACAAAAATAATATTTTGGGTACAGAACTTGAATTCTAGCGAAAAAAAATCATATCTTTTTCTTAGAAATTTGATATTTTTAGGTTAATAGATTATGATAAGGCACAAAAATTTCATCATGTTTAATTTTATGTTTTTGGATGAGAAATTAATGAAATGAAATGATAAATGTATTTTAAAACCTTTGAGGGATAAGGATAAACATAATTGCTTAAAATTTTTCACCATGTGGACTTATTCCCAGACTCTGTGGTAGATATTTTCTGAAACTTCAAAATCTGTGCAGTCTAAAGTATTATATAGTTAACAACTTCGGCTGGAAACCAATTAATACTTTAATCACAATAAAACCTGCAGGCTACAACTGCTGATCGTCATGATATTCTTGTATAATATTTATGGCATCTATATTATGAATATAATATTTAATATTTGTTTATATTGAGTTAATAAAGTACAATTAAATCATTTAAAACAACAACTAAAAATTATTTTCAATATACAGTTTCGTTGAGACAAAATATAAGTTCATTGAAATCAATGTACTGTTCACTAGAATTTTTTATTTTATTTAATGAAAAAAATTAAAATTTTATCAATAAACCTTTACATTGAATTTTTTATTAATGTATGACAATATATTATTTTAATGAACCTGTCATTAGGGTCAAAATAGTGCAATTAGTGTAATTTTCACGAATGTCTATTAATATAACTGTATTTTGGGGGAACTTAATAAAACACGTGATATGTTTAGATAAATATATTTATCTTAACATAAAACTAATCGTATTTTAGTCATTTTTTTTAATAAATCAAATCAAAAATGTTAAAATGACAGTTAGGCCACATAATTTCTCTTTAGCCATGTACTTTTCATTTTTAGTATTTTAAACGAGTATTATAAAACATAAAAATGTGTGTGTGTGTGTTTAATACATATGTATTTTCTGGGAAGTATTTCTCCTGAGATTATTGTAGCTGTTATCGTTACTTTGACTTGTATTAAATTCTTTATATCAATTTTTTTCTCTTTTTTTCTATATCAACTATTGATTAAATTCCAATTGTAAAGTTAAGTACTAAACAGTTACAATAACAAAAAAAAAAGCAATGTAGAATTTAATGAATGTGAGAATATTATAGAAATTTTCCTGTTTTTTAATATTATTTTCATTTGAAATAAACTACAATACGCGTGAGATCATCATCATCATTATCATCGTTAGTATCTGGGGATACTAAAAGCAATGTTTTTGTGATTTTGTAGCATATTTGTTGTTGTTGTTGTTGTTGTTTTACAATGCTGCACTAAAGACAAATGCTATAAACTAGATTTCTTATAACATTTGTCACGCATTGACTATTTTTAGATTTCTTTAGGGGTCCTATAATTTACTAAAGTTATATAGAAATATATTTATAATTTTGTTCTAATTCGAGTTAAAATTAAGAAACATGATTTAATAATTAATTAAACTCTCTGCAGTTAATTATGTTTTGAGCCATAAGTGGTTATCTTAAGAATCGTTATTGCCGATTCTTATGTTTTTGTCTATATTTTCATTTTATTACTGTAAATCATAGAAAATATTTTGTAGTAAATTTTCAAAAAAAAAACATTACAGCTATGCTACCAATACAACAAAAAAAATTCTGTCACATCACACAGATACCCGGAAGATACATATTAAAATGCTACAACAATTGCAAGTAGGAGCAGCAGCAGCAGCAAAAACAATTGATGAACAAAAAATAATAATAATAAAAAGAAAACATTGCCGTGTGACAACATTGATCAAAGATGACCTAAATACACCTACAAAATGGACATGAAAACAACAACAACAACAAAACAAACAAAAAATAACAGTAAAAGTACAACAAATGACAATCATATAACTTGTAAAATAAAATTGTATCTAGATATTAAAACAAAACGATACAGGAGGGATAAAGAGAGAGAGAGAAAGAAAAAATATTGCAGTTCAATAAAACAAAATGAAAACAACTACAACAACATCAATAACAACGAGCACATCATGATGTGTTTTATGCGTATGAATAATACGAAGTACCAGAGATACGAATTCACATTACGCATAATATTCAACTGCACTTAAACAAGGGCACATTGATATTATACTCATACATCCTTATACATTTATAAAAATGCATACATATATACATTTAAATATATGTACATTCCCGAGATACTCGTCGTAGTAGGCTGGATATTTGGTTGCATTTTGACATGACAAATGTTCATATGATTGTGTGGATTCCTGTATTTATCTTTAACTGTTCATATATACATACACATGTATGTAATTGTATGCGAAAGTGTGAGAGTTTTTATCCATATTTGCTTGTATGTTTGTTTGTAAAAATGTTGAATTTTCAATGATGATATTCATGAGTTGTTATTGTTGCTACTGCTGTTGCTGTTGTTTTGATGTTACTACCACAAAAGTTCACATATTGAATATTGTTAAAGCATTGATTTGATGGCATATCGAACACAAATAGATATGAAATCATTTTAAAAATAACAAACTTATATTTATACACACTTTTACAGTTACATGTCATATATGTATATGTACATCAAGATATTCTATGTATAAATGCACAAATACTTTTACAAATTTTTGCATACTTGTAATTCTATGAAGGTTATTTTCAATAGCAAACGATTTATTCCATCAAATAAAAAACTAAAATCGAAAAAACTATAAAACTCAACATAAATTGAATAGAGACTTATTTATTGAATACTGGGTTTAATTGGCCAAACTTTTCCTCTGAAGTTGGACAAATATAAAATTTTAGAGCAAAAAATTTAAATTTTTTTTCTACTTAAAATTTATCTTTCTTTCCAGTCTTCAAATGTTATGTACTATTTTGTGCTCATCTTTTTGCAATATTTATAAAATAATTTGAATTGGTAGAAACATCCGACACTACACTAAATAATGATTATATAATTGTTGTTAGCCCAAAGGATATCAATACAGTTATCAAAGAAAATAAAAAAGTTAGAAAATCACCAGGATTCATTAACGCGATTATTGAGCTTTTAATAATTTTCAATGTGATCATAAAACTAGGAGTTTTTCCAAAAATTTGTTAAACTTCTCAGATCAAAATGATACTAAAGCCAGGAAAGAATTCTAATATACCATCATCCTATAGACCTATTAGCCTTCTCTCTTATTTGTTTAATCTGTTTGAAAATATTTCAAAAGAAAATTATGCCATTCTTGTACGATAGAAATATCGTCTCAGTTCACCAGTTTGGTTTTCGTGAAAAAACATTCAACTGTATAGAACAAGTGAATCCTCTAACTGGAGAGATTAGGAAATATTTTGAATCAAAAAAGTATTATTCAGCTAACAAACTTTCAACGAAGTTTGGCACAAGGTCCCAATATATAAAATTAAATGTTTACTACCACCATGTTCCATGTTTAGAGTACAATTTTAACGAATTTGTAAAGGAAGAAATTTAAATAAAATCTGGAATCCCACAGGGAAGTGTTCTTGAACATAACTTGTACTTAATTTACACTTATGAGGTGGACATACAAAACCCACACTTAGCATCTAGCCAACTTGATATTTACTTTCGACTTGTAGAGATATGATTGAAAAACTGCACACTGCACGCAGAGAAAAAAACATGATTACAACATGATCACCACAACCATGTTTATATGTTTATACAGCAATTTTTATTGATTTCAGTAAACGTTACTCTCACCCTCAGAAGAGAAAATTGTCCTCCTGTTAAACTTAATGACATAAGTATACCTCAGTCAGATCATGTTACATACCTTGGAACACATTTAGGCGACTAATGTGAAGTCGTCCTATAGAAACCTATTGAAAAGACTTTATATAAAGTTAAAAGCTTCTAACATTCACTTCCTGTATAAAACCGTTTTAAAGCCTATTTGGACATATGGTATCTAAATATGGAGTTCAATCAGTAAAACAAATATTATATTATACAGAGAGGCCAAACGAAAATTCTTAGAACCATACCGGGTGCACCATGGTTTATAATAAATGAGAATTTCCATAAAGATTTAGATGTTCCATTTGTAAAATACGAGCTTAAAAATCACAGTGAAAAATACATTGTAAAACTGCAGACTCACCCCAAAGCGCTCACAAGATGCCAAGTCTTCCTAGAGCCGGTTTTTAACCCCATTACTAAGAGAACAAATAATTGTTCTCTTTGGAGATAAAGTGGTTTTTTGTTTTAAGATTAAGATCATACATATTGTGAGGCCTTTAAAAAATATAGATTCAATATATAAACAAAGTAAACGTTAAAAACGAGAGAAAAGTGTATAATCAAGTCAAGTCCTACCATAGTTAAATTCTTCTTTTAAACTATATATAATAAACTTTACTATTTTAAAATTTTTAGTACACTTTTTTTGCAACAATTATGTTTACATGGACTTATTTCAAAAATTTGAAACTGAATAATTTCTAAAAGCTTATAGTTATTAACACATTTTTTTCATGCCATTTATTTTACTTTTGACACCACTGTACATGGTTAAATCGACTCAGAAAGTGATTCTGAGTCGAACGGTCTACTTTAAGGTGGTGGTAGGAAGATTTTTTCTCTGAGTTATAATATTTGCACAAACATATAATATCCCAACCACCTTTAGTGGTGTAGGATATGCAAAGTTTACAATTTAAGTTTTGGATCCAATATTTGTTTTATTATACATGTTTCACATTTATATAACATTGACTTCCCGTATTTCATTCTTATGAATTTATCCCCAGATCTAGAGCAAAAGAAAACTAATTCTCCCAATTTTCTATTATAAAATAATGCGTGGTGTATCTTTAGACAAGTACAACCACAATCTGAACTAAAACAATAAACCGATGCTTGTCAATAAAGATTGAAAATAACAGCAACAACAGAAAGAAGAAAAAAACAACTGACAAAAAAAAAAGAATTAACAAAAACAAACAAAGAGCGGTGCACGAGTAAAAGAAGAAAAAAAACTATAGTTGATTTTCTACGTTCCCATTTCTCATGTATGGATGAACTAAATATGTACGTTGTTGACATTTCATGCAGCATCCAGCATCCATTCAGAATGTAACACACAGAGAAAGTAAACGCTCATGATGAGGTAGGTGCAGGCGAACGATAGAGGTGGAAGTTGAAATTGTACATAACTATTGCTAACAGGCTGACTGTTCGCCTGCCTATGGTGGTAAGTATGTAAGGTTGCCATCATCCTGAATGCATGCCTGCCTGCTTGCTTGACTCACTGCCGAACAGCGTGCCTGTGTGTACATTTATATTTTGACCATTGTATGTATCCAAGCCCAGGCGTTGTTGTTGTTGTTATTATTATTATTCTTTTCACATGTGACATGAGAATGTTTGAATGTGTGCATTTGTGCAATTTCGAGAAGTTATTGGACAGGCCAACGAACAGAAAAACAACAAAAACAAAAAAACAAGGTGACTTATTGTGAAAATACTCAACCAATCATACCATTGATTGGTGAGAAAATGAGAAATTACATTTTTATGCTAATGCCCAATGTTGCTGCCATGGTTTGTCCATTCGTACGTAGTTCGTTTGTTCACAAAAATCAAACTCTGCCAAAAAAAAAAAAATCGAAATATCGAAATAAAAATTGGTATAATAAACAGTAGAATTGTAGTCAATCGTATTGTGTTTAGAGTTTTTGTTGGTTACATAGTTCACATACATACATTTATATGTATGTATGTATGTATGGATGTACGTTGCAACTTTGGTTGATTTCAACGAAGAAGAAGAAGAATTGTATTAAATTGTATTGTTTTTTGAGTTTAGAGGAAACAGTTTATGGTGGTTGGTTGGTAGTTGAATTTTAGTTTAGTATGCTTGTTGCAAAATGCCCTTAATTGGGTTCGTTATAATGACTTAACTTGCAATATTTTGCAACGGCAGGAACTGAAATACAAAAATAAACAATAATTTTCTTTTTCTCTTCGCCTTCTTCTACTTCTTCATTGTTTATAAAACATGCATTGGCATGAATTTAAAATGTTTCAACATTTTTCATAATTGTCCCCCAAATTGATTAACTGCAACAACAACGACAACAATAAGACAAACACAGCAACAAATCAACAAATTTCAATCTTTCTGCAAAAAAGAAGAAAATTACAAACAGACAAACAAATATATTGTAAATTGTTTCCATGGAAAAGTTCGGCAAAAGTAATCATAAAAAACCAAAGAAAGATGATGTTAAAGCTCATGCCGTTACCAAAATTTCGCTTACAATTTCGCTGAAATCATGTGAAAACAATAAACACCCGCACTCCATAAATGGCCATTGTAGCCATTACACTGGACCAGTGCCACAGTTACAAATAAAAAGCAACAGCAACAATTCTTTTAAACAACCTAAAGGGGAAAAAATGACAATTACTTTATTACGCAAGTCGAAAACATTTAGTTGCACTTGCCACTGACATTCTTCGATCGAAAAACAACAACTTGACAAAATGGGGAAAAAAAGTGAATAACACAGGGAAGCATGGAGAAATTTTGATTTATGCACCTGCACGTTTTTAAGGCAAATCTTCATTGAGTGTGTTTCTTCTTCATATTACTTTTTATTTTATTTTTTCCAAATATAAGTTTGTTTATTGGACCAAAAATATATCATCTATAAAACGTTTGTTTTCATTTTACAAAAATCACAAAAGACCATAAATTGCAATGACCCAATACATAGACATGCGTGGCATTAAAATGTATGTTCAATATTGATAACGTGCGCCTACATACGCATATTTAAGTAGCAGGGTTTCTTTAATGAGTCCTGCCTTCACAAAAGCTCCGTTATAATATAATTATTGAGGATTTTTTTTTTTTAATGACATGAAAGCGAAAAAATGTTACATGATGGAATGTGAAATTCATCTCTTAATTGATTGTTTATTGAATGCATTTGTTAACTCGATTTGTGTCTCAGTAATTATATTGAATTATGAAAAGTGTTATTGGACATTGCGAATTTGTACCTATTATTGTAAATTAATATGTCAAAGATTTATTTATTAATATATTTGAGTTTCAATATATTTAATTGTTTTGATTTAAGACACAGAAATAAGTCACCAATTAACAAGTAGTAGACTGCACTAAAAAAAGTATTTTTAAAGAATGCGGTACATTAAATGAAATTCATAATTTTTTTTCAAGAATTTATTAAATTAATACACAAATTCATAGTTTTAATGAAAATATTCATTAAAATTCAATGAAAAAATTAACGTTTTTATGATTATGATATTGAAACCTGTACTTAAATTTATTTCTTAATAAGATAAATTAATAAGTTAATTGATTTAATGTATAAGTACATTGAGTTCATTTATTTAATGTACTAATACATTGTTTTAATTAAGAAGAATTAGTAGACAATGAATAAAAGTATTGAATCAATGAAATATTTAATTAAATTATGTTAAAATAAATGATTTTTAACGGGAAATAAAGTAAACAATTTCTCTTTATATCTTAACAAGAAATCACACCTTTAAAAAAAAAAAATCAAAAATTCATTGTAGTGTTAATAATTAACCTCAAAAATTTTAAATTCGTTATAGTTTAGATTTTATCGCGGTTCAAAGTTCACTTTTCTTTAGATTTTTTTCATAAATACATCAAATTTAAATCAACATATCTCCGGACCTATTTGTTAAACAATCTTTGGCTCAAATTAATGCTTAATGAATCCGCTTTCTAAACATTTTTCTGAAAAGTCTAATCTTCAAAAGAATCAAGATTCGTCCTTTTATCAAGGATATTTAAAAAACTAGCCCATCCATTTTTATAATTTTTTCATAAAATATTCCCTAAGAGTTAGCATTAACATATAAAAAAAGTAGAGTGGTTTTACAAAATTTTAATTTTCTCAGCATCTCCTCATTATCCCACTCCAATTTTTTTATATATTGATTCCAACACTTTAGGGAACATTTTAGGAAAAAAATTATAAAAATGAAAGAGATGTTTTTTTTTTTTAATATCCTTGATATAAAGACGAATATTGATTTAATTATGCTTTTCTTTTTAAAAAATCAAATTTTCAAAAAAATATTTGCAAACTGGATTTATTAAGCATTAATTTGAGACAAAGATTGTTTAAATGGGACAAATAGGTCCGGAGATATATTAATTTAAATTTCAAGTATTTATGAAAAAATTCTGAAAAAAGTGAACTTTGAACCGCGATAAAATCTAAACTATAACAAATTTGAAAATTTTGAAGAACTTTAAATTTTTTATTGACGCAATGAGTCTGTATACCGAATTTCATAGAAATCGTAGATGGTGATGTTCGTCTGGATCTACAATAGTAAGAGTTTCGTATCTGATAACAACTCTCCTGTAGCATAAGTTAAAACGGCCCACCAGCAGTTTGGCAAATGTAACCCAGTATTGCGCATAAGTAATCATTTTTTTTTCACTCTTTAAAGGATGTTATTAAAACATATGTTGCAAATTCTTGGACTTAACTATCAGTTTTTTAAAATAGTAAAAAATCACTGATCAATTCCAAAAAAATATTAAAGTTATCAGAGAAAATATCCACAGAGAAATTTTTAGAAGAGTGTTGAAAAAACAGTACCTCCGAGCAAATGTTTATTGAAAATTTTAAAATTTGATAGATGAAAGATCTGTGATAAATGAAAAATAATTTAACTATTTGTTTTTAAGATTATTAGTAAAAATGAATGTGCATCTATATAAAATGATCACCCTTCAACCCTATATGCGATTGTTTTCGTTTTGTTAATTCTTAATTATACCCTACAACACTACAACAAGTGTTTTTGGGGTATTATGCGTTTGTGCTGATGTTTGTATGCATAAAAATAATTAAAGTATACCGTTCAACTCGGAATCACCTCCTGAATTGATTAAACGATGTTCATCCGACCGTCTGGCTGTCTGTCCATGTAAATCTTGTTAAAGTACAGATCATAATTTTTAAAGATATCTTGATGAGATTTTGCAAATATTGTATTGGCACAAGGACCTAGTCTATTAAAATCGATTATGATCGATTCATTATTTTACCTAGTCCCCATACAAATGTCCTCCCGGAACTCGTTTTAACTCTCGTAAATTTCTTAGAAATGTACAAATTTTAATAAAATTTAACACAAATTAGTTTTATGTAAGCACAAATCCGTATGTCAAATTTCGTGAAGATAGGTACATAACTGACGATAGTTGCCATATGAACTCCTATTTCGAAAATCACTTTAACGTGCATAAATTTCATATAAATTTTAGTGTCATCTTAATATTCGACATAAATAACATTTTTATAAGTATAAAAGACAATGCAAAATTTTATGAAGATCGGTCCACAATTGACTATAGTCACATATACCTAACACCCAATTTCAGGATTTACTCAAAAGTGCAAAAATACTTGTGAATCTTAGCATTGAAATAATATTCTGTATTAGTATTTCTTATTTTACACTTACAAGTACAAGTATAGGTCCATAATTGGCCCCTACCCAAATTTTGGTAAACATTGACCCAAACCAACATCTTATATTTAATCACAATTGATGATTTTATTTTTATATTATTAACGTGAGAAAAGATTTAGTCGGTCAAACGCGACCAGTAATATATGTAAATTTTTTAAAATATTGTTTCACCTAATTAATACCCACTTTCACTATTGTTCAACCCACTGTGCTTTCCTTTTATGAAAAATTTAAAATATCACCAAAAACATAATTTTCATAAAAAAATAAATGTTATATCCGAAAATTATTAAAAACAAAATTTTTTATTAAAGAATTTATTTCAGCAAAAAATCTAAATTTTCTCTAGAACTTAGATTTTTTTTAAAAAAAGCACTTTATGTGCAATATTCTCAAAATATTTATATTTTCTTTTCTACGAACTATTTTTTAAGATACTGAATATTTTTTAAGAATATTTAACATAAAATATCTATGAATTTTGAAACATTAATAAATATGTCAATAATTAGCTTATTAAAAAAATAGAAAATTAAAAAGCTTGTATTTAAAAATACTTATCCAATGATTGAAAAAACACTCTAATTAATTAAATAGTCTGCTAGACGTTGTTCTCTACATTAAAAGAAATATGATTAAAACTAAATCGCCATTAAACCAAATATTATCAAGACAATTTCCATAAAATAATATTTCTTTTACGCTTGGCTCTCTGTCTTACTAAACATATAAATCATATTAACCATAGAATGTATACAATTTTATATTTTATAAAATTTTTATGATTTCACTTACTTAAATTTAAATAATGTTTAATGCAAATATTGTTTTTGTCTTTTGTTTTTTTCTTTTCAAATTTATATTTGACAAATATATATATATTTTTTTTTTCATTTAATGGTCTTAAATAAAAATACAAAACATTGAGATTTAAATTTAAATTCAACCATAAACCGTCTTAGTCAAACATCAGTCAGTCAGTTATACAGTCATAACAAACAGATCTAAAGACAAATAAAAATCAAGGCAAAAATTAAATAAAATGCAAAACAAAGATACACAATATTATAAGATTCAAAGATACTTGTACAAAAAAAAAAAAAAAAAAAAAAAAAAAAAAAAAAAAAAAAAAAAAAAAAAACAGAATAAATAAAAATAAAATAAAAGAAATAAAAATAAAAATAAAACATTATTAAGCTACTTGACATGTTATTGTTTGATGTATTTTTTTCTCCTGATTTTATTATTTTTATTTTTTTTTAAGATTTGATGATTTAAAGAAAAATAAAAACTTTTTTCTGTATTTACTTACACACTAAACTCAACACAAAAGGACGGACAGATGGACAGACGGACGGACAGTCTATGAAATAAACATAATGAAATAAATAAAAGGTATTAACAAACAAAATATCAACACTAATTGACACTTCAATGGTGTTAAAGTATTTTGTTTTTTAATGAAACAACAAAAACAACAACAACATTTGAAATAATATAGACTTAAATAAATATTAACAATTTAGGTAAATATTGAATTTGACATTTAAGCCAAAAAAAAAAAAAATAAATAAAATCATTAAAATAAGTAAGAATATTTTAAACGTAAACAAATTAAATAATAATATAGTCACGTGTATTTTAAACACCTGTATTCACTTTTATTTAATTATAATTATTTATTGTATCATAATTATAACCAAAATATTTTAATTTTCATCACAAATATTAAAGATTTTTTTGCGAGATTTCTTTTATATTTATGTATAAAAATATGATTAATATATTTTAGATATTTTTAATATCAGAGAAATCTGCAAATATTTAACAAAGTGGTCCAAAATTCATTTTTGTTGCGTGCTACATTTAAACGTCCCTATAATTATGAAAGAGGATGTTGTTTAAAAGTTAATTGCCACATTTCAACTTCCAATGATGCCTAATCTTAATTTTTTTCTCACTAATATTAATAAATTATACATCAAACGATAGCTAAAGAAAAATAAATCTTTCTATTTAAAAAAATAGGTGAAGAAAGGACTAAATCAACGTTAAAAAAAAGTGAGTGTAAAATTATTTTTCCAAAAATCTAGAAATATTGATATAATCCTTTTTATAGGCTTTTGTTTGATATACGTATATTAGAGTGGTCCCGTTTGTATGGAGAAAAATAAATACAAATTTAGTTCATTCTAAGACATCGTTTCTTATAATTTTGGTTCTGACATTAACTTTTTATGAGATAGGTCCGAATGAAAACAGGTCCTTTTTTTCGTTTTTTTTTCATATTTCTACCAAAGGAACCATATGAAAATTTGATGACACAGGAAAAGCATCTGGGGAGCGCATTTAATGACATAACAAAAATTAAGCTCCTGGTACAAATAAGTTCAAAATGTTTAAAAAAAATTGGTAATTGGAATTTTTTAAACATAAATAATAAAAACGATAAGACCAAAATAATACAATATAATCTTTTAGCAGTTGTACCGAAACGAGTTTTTTCGGGTTTTTTGTTTTCGAACTTGTATGAATCTTTTCAATTTTTCAAAACATAATTTAAATCATATACAAGGTGGCGCAAAAGTAATCCTTCTATCATAAAATGCTATACATTTTTGCGATTGGCCCCCAATGTCAGTTCTGTTTTGACATTTGTGTAGTAAACACATGCGAAATACACGTTAATAAA